>JAQZBX010035254.1:0-24648 GCA_029593785.1 Cabassous unicinctus
TGCAGTGGCTTCTTCGCATTACAAATTTAAAAAAGATTTGTGATTCATTTAATGATATGCCTGTGTTTTCACTTCAATTCATGTTCAAAACACTGGTTTCAACCAGCAGGCTGTGAATACAGCAGTTAATTCAACTTTGAAAGTTAGTAAGATACTTATATTTTTGGCTGATGTGCACTTGCTTTCACTCATTATCAATGTAAAAACACTGCTTTTACCTAATGCTGGACCAAAACACTGGTTTCTTCAGTTTTTAAAAGTAAACAATATAGTCTTTACATTGGCAGCTATTCACTTGTTATCACTTAAAATGAATGACCAACCACTGCTTTTGCTCTGCCAGAGCTGCCTGTTCCTCAACTTGAAACTGAAGTAAGATTTTTGTTTCTTACACTTCTAAGCATGTGTTTTCAATTACAATCAACTTGAAAACACTGCTTTCCCTGAACACTGGTTGAATGCAGGGAGTTCTTTGCTTCAGAGCACCCAAAATGATCCTGGTTTCATTGACTGATTCGCATGTGTATTCACTTAAAATCAATTTCAAGGCACTGGTTTCACCTAATTCTCTGTGAATGCAGCAGTTACTTCACGTTACAAATTTAGGTAAGTTTCTTATTCGTTTGGATGTTATACCCTTGCTTTCCCTCACATGTAAACACATGGGTTTTAACTAATTCTAAGCCAAGGAAGTGGTTTATTCACTTTACTATCCTAAATTAGATTTGATTTTATTTGCTCCTATGCCTGTGTTTTCACTTAAATTCATCTTCAAGACACTGGTTTCCCTTACAGCTTGTGAATGCAGCAGTTAATTCAATTTTGAAATTTACATAAGGTACTTGTTTATTTGTCTGCTATGCTCTTGCTTTCACTCATTATCAATGTAAAAACACTGCTTTTCCCTAATAATATACCAAAACACTGGTTCCTTCAGCTTTCAAAACTATGCAATATACTCATTAAATTGGCAGCTATGCACTTGTTTTGACTTACAATGAATATCAAATCACTGCTTTTACTATGCCAATGCTTCTGGATCCTCACTTTGGAAATCTAAGTAAGATTCTTGTTTCTTACACTGCTAAGCATGTATTTTCAATTACAATCAACTTGAAAACACTGCTTTTCCTGAATGCTGGTTGAATGCAGGGAGTTCTTTGCTTCAGCAAACCAAAAAGGAGAGTTGTTTCATTCGCTTATTCGGACATGTATTCACTTAAAATCAATTTCAAGACACTGGTTTCACTAATTCTATGTGAATGCAGTAGTTATTTCAAGTTTGAAATTTAAGTAAGATTCCTGTTTTTTTTGGCTGCTTTTCCCTTGCTTTCACTCACTTATCAACTCACGGCTTTTACCTAAGGCAATGCCAATGCAGTGGTTTCTTCACTTTACAATCCTAAGTAAGATTTGTCTTTTATTTGCTTCTCTGCCTGTGTTTTCACTTAAATTTATCTTCAAAACACTGGTTTTCCTTAACAGTCTGTGAATGTAACAGTTAATTCTACCTTAAACGTTATGTAAGGTACTTGTTTATTTGGCTGCTATGCACTTGCTTTCACTCATCAATGTAAAAACACTGCTTTTACCTAATACTGTGCCAAAACATAGGTTTCTTCAGTTTTCAAAACTAAGCCATATACTCATTACATTGGAAGCTATGCACTTGTTTTCACTTACAATGAATGTGAAAACATTTCTTTTACTATGCAAAGCTGCCAGTTCTTCACTTTTGAAATCTAAGTAAGATTCTTGTTTCTTACAATGCTATACATGCGTTTTCAATTACAATCAACTTGAAAACTCTGCTTTTCAATAATGTTTGCTGAATTCAGAGTTCTTTGCTTTAGAAAACCAAAAAAGAAACATGTTTCATTGGATGATTTGCATGTGTATCCCTTTACAATCATCTTCAAGACACTGGTTACACTAAACTCTATGTGAATGAAGTAGTTTTTCTTCAAGTTTGAAATATAAATAAGATTCTTGTTTGTTTGGCTGCTATGCACTTTCTTTCACTCACATGTCAGCACAGCGTTTTTACCTAAAGATAAGCCAATGCAGTGCTTTCTTCACTTTACAAAACTAAATAAGATTTGTATTTTATTTGATGCTTTACCTGTGTTTTCATTAAAATTCATGTTAAAAAAAACTGGTTTCATCTAACAGTCTGTGAATGCATCAGGTAATTCAAATTTAAATATTAAGAAAGACACTTATTTGTTTGGTTACTGTGCCCTTGCTTTCACTCATTATCAATATAAAAACACTGCTTTTAACTAATGCTATCCCAAAACACTGGTTTCTTCAGTTTTCAAAACTAAGCAATATATTCCTTACATTGGGAGCTATTCAGTTGTTATCACTTACAACGAAAGACCAACCACTGCTTTTATTTTGCCAAAGCCGCCTCAACTTGAAACCTCAGTGGGATTCTTGTTTCTTACACTGCTAAGCATGTGTTTTCAATCACAATCAAATTGAAAACCCTGCTTATCCTGAACGCTGGTTGAATGCAGGGAGTTGTTTGCTTCAGAAAACCAAAAAGGAATATTGTTTCATTAGCTGATTCGCATGGGTATTCACTTAAAATCTATTTCAAGGGACTGCTTTCACCTAACTCTCTGTGAATAGAGTAGTTACTTCAAGTTGGAAAGGAAAATAAGATTCCGGTTTTTTGGATGCTATAACCTTGCTTTCACTTGCATGTCAACACAGGGGTTTTACCTAATTCTAAGCCAATGAAATATTTTTCACTTTACAATTCTAAATAAGATTTGGCTTTTATTTGCTGCTATGCCTGTGTTTTCACTTAAATTCATTTTCAAGACACTGGTTTCCCTTAACAATCTGTGAATCCGCCAGTTAATTCAACTTTGAAAGTTATGTAAGGTACTTGTTTATTTGGCTGCTATGTGCTTGCTTTCACTCATTATCAATGTAAAAACACTGGTTTTATGGAATACTATGCTAAAACACTGCTTTCTTCAGTTTTCAAAACTAAGCAATATATCATTACATTGGCAGCTATGCACTTCTTTGCACTCACAATGAATGTCAACTACTACTTTTAATATGCCAAAGCTGCTGGTTCCTCACTTTGGAAATCTAAGTAAGATTCCTGTTTCTTACAATGGTGTACAACTATTTTCAATTACAATCAACTTCAAATCACTGCTTTTCCCTAACTTTGGCTGTATGCATTGAGTTCTTTGCTTTAGAAAACAAAAAAAAATTTTGTTTCATTGGCTGTTTTGCATGTGTATTCATTTACAATCAATCCCAAGACACTGGTTTCACCTAACTCTCTTTGGATGCAGTAGTTACTTCAAGTTTGAAAAGTAAGTAAGATTCTTGTTTTTTTGCTGTGATGTCCTTACATTCATTCACATGTCAACACACGGATTTTTCCTAATGCTAAGCGAATGCAGTGTTTTCTTCACTTTACAATCCTAAATAAGTTTCTCTTTTATTTGGTGCTATGCCTGTGTTTTCACTTAAAATCGTCTTCAAAATACTGGTTTCCCATAACAGGATGTGAAAGGAGCAGTTAATTCAATTTTGAAAGTTAAGTAAGATACTTGTTTGTTTGGCTGATGGGAGTTTTTATTTTCACTCATTATCATTGTAAAAACACTGCTTTTACCTAATACTATGCCAAAACACTGGTTCTTTCAGCTTTCAAAACTAAGCAATATACTCATTTTATTGTCAGCTATGCACTTGTGTTCACTTACAATGAATGTCAAAACACTGCTTTTACTATGCCAAAGCTGCTGGTTCTTCCCTTTGAAATCTAAGTAAGATTCTAGTTTCTTACACTGCTAATCATGTGTTTGCATTTAAAATCAACGTGAAAACACTGCTTTTCCCTTACATTGGCTGATTTTGGATTTCTTTGCTTTAGAAAAGCAAAAAAGAAACTTGTTTCTTTGGCTGATTTGCATGTGTATTCCTTTACTATCAACTTCAAGACTCTGGTTTCACCTAGCTCTCTGTGATAGCAGTAGTTAATTCAAGTTTGAAATTTAATTAAGTTTCTTGTTTGTTTGGCTGCTATGCCCTTACATTATTTCACATGTCGACACACAGCTTTTTCCTAAAGCTATGGAAATGCAGTGGTTTCTTCACTTTACAAATCTAAATAAGGTTTGTCTTAATTTGATGCTATGCCTGTGTTTTCTTTTAAATTCATGTTCAAAACTCTGGTTTCACCTAACCACCTGTGAATTTAGCAGTTAATTCAACTTTGAAACCTAAGTAAGATACTTATTTGTTTGGCTGCTGTGCGCTTCTTTTCACTCATTATCAGTGTAAAAACACTGTTTTTTCCAAATGCTATGAGAAAATAATTGTTTCTTCAGTTTTCAAAACTAAGCAATATACTCCTTACATTGGCAGCTATTCACTTGTTATCACTCACAGCGAATATCCAACGACTGTTTTTTCTCTGCTAAAACTACAGGTTCCTCACTTTGGAAATCTAAGTAAGATTCTTTTTTCTTACAATGCAATACATATGCTTTCATATACAATCAACTTGAAAACACTGCTATTCCCTTACTTTGGCTGAATGCTTTGAGTTCTTTGCTTTAGAAAACCAAAAAAGATACTTGTTTTATTGGCTCATTTGCATGTGTATTAATTTACAATCAACTTCAAGACACTGGTTTCACCTAACTCTCTGTGAATGCAGTAGTTACATCAAGATTGAAAGGTAAGTAAGATTTTGTTTTTGTTTGGCTGCTATTGCCGTGCTTTAACACACATGTCAACACGCAGCTATTACCTAAGGCTAAGCCAATGCAGTGGTTTCTTCACTTTACAAAATTAAATAAGTTTTGTGTTTTATTTGATGCTTTGCCTGTGTTTTCATTTAACTTCATGTTCAAAACACTGGTTTCATCTAACAGGCTGTGAATGCAGCAGTTAATTCAACTTTGAAACTTTAGTAAAATCCTTATTTGTTTGCCTGCGGTGTGGTTGCTTTCATTTATTATCAATGTAAAAACACTGCTTTTACCTAATGCTATGCCAAAACACTGGTTTCTTCAGTTTTCAAAACTAAACAATATGCTCCTTACATTGGCACCTATTCGCTTGTTATCACTTACACGAATGACCAACCACCACTTTTACTCTGCAAATGCTGGCGTTGCCTCACTTTTGATAACTAAGTAAGATTCTTGTTTCTTACACTGCTTAGCATGTGGTTTCAATTACAATCAACTTGAAAACCCTGCTTTTCATGAATGGTAGTTGGAGGCATGGAGTTCTCTGCTTCAGAATAACAAACATTAACTTGTTTCATTGGCTGATTCGTATGTGTATTCACTTAAAATCAATTTCAACGCACCAGTTTCACCTACTTCTTGGTAAAGGTAGTAGTTACTTGAAGTTTGAAAATAAGTAAGATACTTGTTTGTTTGGCTGCAATGCCCTTGCTTTCACTCCCATGTCAACACACGGATTTTACCTAATTCTAAGCAAATGCAGTGGATTCTTCACTATGCAATCCTAAATAAAGTTTGTCATTTATTTGCTGTTCTGCCTGCATTTTCACTTAAATTAATCATCAAAACACTGGTTTCCCATTACAGTCTGTGAACGCAGCAGTTAATTCAACTTTGAATATTATGTAAGGTACTTCTTTGTTTGGCTGCTATGTGCTTCCTTTCACTCATTATCAATGTAAAAACACTGCTTTTACCTAATACAATGGCAAAACATTGGTTTCTTCAGTTTTCAAATCTAAGGAAAATACTCATTGTATTGACAGCTATGCACTTGTTTTCACTTACAATGAATATCAAAACACTGCTTTGACTCTGCCAAAGCTGCTCATTCCTTACTTTGGTAATCTAAGTAAGATTCTTATTTCTCACAATTCTATACTGACAGGTGTTTTCAATTACAATCAACTTTAAAACACTGCTGTTCTTTAATGTTAGGTGAATGTATTGAGTTGTTTGCATTAGAAAACCAAAAAAGAAACTTCTTTCATTGGCTGGATTGCATGTGTATTCATTTACAATCAAGTTCAATACACTACTTTCACATAGCTCACTGTGCATGCAGTAGTTATTTCAAGTTTGAAAGGTAAGTAAGATTCTTTTTTGTTTGGCTGCTATGCCCTTGCTTTCACTCACATGTCAAGTCACCACTTATACATAAGCTAAATCCAATGCAGTGGTTTCTTCACTTTAAAAAAATTAAATAAGATTTGTGTTTTATTTGATTCTATGCCTGTGTTTTCATTTAAATTCATGTTCAATACACTGGTTTCAACTAACATGCTGTGAATGCAGCAGTTAATTCAACTTTCATACTTAAGTAAGATACTTATTTCTTTGGCTGTTGTGCCCTTTCTTTCACTCATTACCAATGTTAAAACACTGCTTTGACCTAATGCTATGCCAAAATTCTTGTTTCTTCAGTTTTCAAACTAAGCAATATGCTCCTTTCATTGGCAGCTATTCACAAGCTATCAGTTACAACGGATGACCAAACACTGCTTTTACTCTGCCAAAGTTGCCAGTTCCTTACTTTTGAACCTAATTAAAATTCTTGTTTCTTACACTGCTAAGCATGTGCTTTCAATTGCAATCAATTTGAAAACACTCCTTTTCCTGAACGCTCGTTGAATGCAGTGAGTCCTTTGCTTCAGAAAACCAAAAAGGAATCTTATTTCATTGGCTGATATGTATGTTTATTCCCTTGAAATCAGTTTCAAGGCACTGGTTTCACCTAACTCTCTGTGAATGCAGTGTTACATAAAGTTTCAAAGGTACGTAAGATTCTTGTTTTTTTGGCTGCTATGCCCTTGCTTTGACTCACATGTCAACAAACGGTTTTTACCTAATTTTAAGCCAAGGCAGGGTTTTCTTCACTTTTCAATCTTAAACAAGGTTTGTCTTTTTATTTGCTGCTTTGATTGTGTTTTCACTTAAGTTCATCTTCAAAACATTGTTTTCTGTAACAGGCTATGAATGCAGCAGTTAATTCAACTATGAATGTTAAATAAGATACTTGTTTGTTTGGCTGATATGCATTTGCTTTTATTCATTATCATTGTAAAAACACTGTTTTTACCTAATGCTATGCCAAAACACTGGTTTCTTCAGTTTTCAAAACTAAGCAAATTACTCCTTACATTGGCAGCAACTCACTTATTATCACTTCAACGAATGACCAACCACTGATTTTAATCTGCCAAACTGCTGGTTCCTCATCTTGAAACCTAAGTAAGATTCTTAGTTCCTGCACTGCTAAGCATGTGTTTTGAATTACAATTGACTTGAAAACACTGTTTTACCCTAACGTTGGCTGAATACACTGAGTTCTTTGCTTCAGAAAACCAAAAAAAAATTTCTTTCATTTGCCGATTTGCATGTGTATTCATTTACAATCAACTTCAAGACACTAGTTTCACTTAACTCTCTATGAATGCAGTGTCACTTCAAATTTGAAATGTAACTAATATTCTTGTTTGTTTGGGTGCTATGCCCTTACTTTTACGAACATGTCAACACACAGCTTTTACCTAATGCTAAGCCTAAGAAGTGGTTTCTTCACACTAAGGAACAAAATAAGATTGACGTTTTATTTGATGCTATGCCTGTGTTTTCACTTAAATTCATGTTAAAATCACTGGTTTCAACTAAAGGCTGTGAATGCAGCACTTAATTCACCTTTGAAAGTTAAGTAAGATACCTATTTGTTTGGTGGCTGTGAACTTGCTTTCACTCTTTATCAATGTAAAAACACTGCTTTTACTTAATGCTATGCCAAAACAGTGGTTTCTTCAGTTTTCAAAACTAAGCAACATACTCCTTACATTGGCAGCTTTTCACTGATTATCACTAACATTGAATGACCAAACTTTTCTTTTACTTGGCCAAGGCTGCCGATTCCTCACTTTTGATACATAAGTAAGATTCTTGTTTCTTACATTGCTAAGCATGTGTGTTCAAATACAATCAACTTGAAAACACTGCTTTTCCCTAACGTTGGCTTAATGCAGGGACTTCTTTTATTCAGAAAACCAAAAAGAAAATTGTTTCATTGCCTGATTTGCAAGTGTATTCATTTACAATCAATTTCAAGACACTGGTATCTCCTCTCTGTGAGTGCAGTAGTTAATTCAAGTTTGAAAGGTAGGTAAGATTTTTGTTTGTTTGGTGCTAAGCCGTTGCATTCACTCACATGTCAACACAGGGATTTTATCTAATTCTAAGCCAAATCTGTGGTTTCTTCACTTTACAATCCCAAATAATCTTTGTCTTTTATTTGCTGCTATGCCTGTGTTTTCACTTAAATTAATCTTCAAAACTCTGGTTTCCCTTAACAGTCTGTGAATGCAGCAGTTAATTCAACTTTGAAAATTAAGTAAGATTCTTGTTTGTTTGGCAGCTATGCACATACTTTCACTCATTATCAATTTAAAAACACTGCTTTTGCCTAATACTAGGACAAAACACTGATTTCTCCTGTTTTCAATATTAAACCCTATACTCATTACATTGGCAGTTATGCAGTGGTTTTCACTTAACAATTAATGTCAAAACACTACTTTTACTATGCCAAAGCTGCCGGTTTCTCACTTTGGAAATCTAAGTAAGATTCTTGTTTCTTACAATACTATACATGTGTTTTCAATTAAAATCAACTTGAAAACACTGCTTTTCCCTAAGCTTGGCTGAATTCTGAGTGCTTTGATTTAGAAAACAAAAAAGAATCTTGTTTCATTGGCTGATGTGCATGTGAATTATTTTACAATCTACTTCAAGACACTGGTTTCACCTAACTCTCAATGAATGCTATAAGTACATCAAGTTTGAAAGGTAAGTATGATTCTTGTTTGTTTGGCTGCTATGCCCTTGCTTTCACCCAAATGTCAACAGACAGATTTTACCTAAGGCTAATCCAAAGCTGTGGTTTCTTTACAAAACTAACAAAAATTTGTGTTTTATTTGATGCTATGCCTGTGTTTTAATTTAAATTCAATTTCAAAACCCTGGTTTCACCTTACAGGCTGTGAATGCAGCGGTTAATTCAACTTTGAAATCTAAGTAAGATACTTATTTGTTTGGCTGTTGTGCACTTACTTTCTCTCATTATCAATGTAAAAACATGCTTTTACTTAATGCTATGCCAAAACACTGGTGTCTTCAGTTTTCAAATCTAAGCAATAATACTCCTTACATTGGCAGCTATTCACTTATTGTCATTTACAATGAATGACCAACCACAGCTTTTAATCTGCCAAATATGCCGGTTCCTCTATTTGAAACCTAAGTAAGATTCTTGTTTCTTATAATGCTAAGCATGTGTTTTCAATTACAATCACCTTGAAAACACTGCATTTCCTGAATGCTGGTTGATTGCAGGGAGTTCTTGGCTTCAGAAAAATAAAAAGGAAAATTGTTTCATTGGCTGATTTGCATGTGTATTCACTTAAAATCTATTTCAAGGCACTGCTTTCACATAGCACTCTGTGAATGCAGTAGTTACTTCAAGTTTGAAAGGTAAATAAGATTCTTCTTTGTATTGCTGCTGTATCCTTACTTTCACTCACAAGTCAACACATGGATTTTACCTAATTTTAAGCCAATGCATTGGTTTCTTCACTTTGCAATCCTAAATAACATTTGTATTTTATTTGCTTCTATGCCTGTGTTTTCATTTAAATTCATCTTCAAAACACTGGTTTCCTGTAAAAGGCTGTGAATGCAGCAGTTAATTCAACTTTGAAAGTTAAGTAAGATACTTATTTGTCTGTTTTGAGCTTGCTTTCATGCATTATCAAAGTAAAAACTCTGTTTTTACCTAATGCTATGCCAAAACACAGGTTTCTTCAGGTTTCAAAAGTAACCTATATACTCTTTACATTGGCAGCTATTCACTTTATATCACTTACAATGAATGATCAACCACTGCTTTTAGTCTGCCAAAGGTGCCGGTTACTCACTTTTGAAACCTTAGTAAGATTCTTGTATCTTACACTGCTAAGCTTGGGTTTTCAACTACAAACAACTAGAAAACACTGCTTTTCCTGAACGCTGGTTGAAAGCAGGAAGTTTTTTGCTCCAGAAAACATAAAAGGAATCATTAGATTGGCTGATTTGCAGGTGTATTCACTTGAAATCTATTTCAATGCATTGGTTTAATGTAACTCTGTTTGAAGGGAGTTGTTACATCAAGTTTGAAAGGTAAGTAAGATTCTTGTTAGTTTGGCTGCTTTATCCTTGCTTTCACTCACATGTGAATGCACGGAGTTTACCTAAGCCTAAGCAAGCACAGTGGTTTCTTCACTTTATAATCCTAAAGAAGATTTGTTTTTATTTGTTGCTATGCCTGTGTTTTCGTTTAAATTCATCTTCAAAACACTGGTTTCCCATAACAGGATGTGAATGCCGCAGTTAATTCCACTTTGAAAGTTAAATAAGTACTTGTTTATTTGGCTAATCTGCACTTGCTTTCCCTCATTATCATTGTAAAAACACTGCTTTTACCTAATACTATGCCCAAACACTGGTTCCTTCAGTTTTCAAAACTAAGGAATAAACTCATTGCATTGGCAGCTATGCCCTTGTTTTCACTTACAATGAAAATCAAAACACTGCTTTTACTTTGCCAATGCTGCTGGGACCTCACTTTGGAAATCTAATTAAAATTCTTGTTTCTTACAAGGCTATACACGTGTTTTCAAATACAATCAACTTGAAAACACAGTTTTTTCCTAAGGTTGGCTGAATGCATTGAGTTCTTTCCTTAAGAAAAACAAAAAAGAAACTTGTTATATTGCCTGATTTGCATGTGTATTCATTTACAATCCACCTCAAGGCACAGGTTTCACCTATCTCTCTGTGAATGAAGTAGTTACATCACGTTTGAAAGTTAAGTAAATTTCTTCTTTGTTTGGGTGCTATGCCCATGCTTTCACTCACATGTCAGCACACAGTTTCTACCTAAAGCTAAGCCTATGCAGTGATTCCTTCTTGTTTCAAAACTAAATAAGATTTGTGTTTTATTTGATGCTATGCTGGTATTTTCAGGGAAATTCATGTTCAAAACACTGGTTTCACTTAACAGCTGTGAATGCAGCAGTTAATTCATCTTATAAAGTTATGTAAGGTACATTTTTTTGTTGCTGTGCACTTGCTTTCACTTATTATCGATTTAAGAACACTGCTTTTACCTAATGCTATGCCAAAACACTGGTTTCTTCAGGTTACAAAACTAATCAATATACTCCTTACATTGGCAGCTATTCACTTGTTATCACTTAAAACGAATGACCAACATCTGCTTTTACTCTGCCAAAGCTGCCTATTCCTCACTTTTGAAACCTAAGTAAGATTCTTGTTTCCTACAATGCCATACATGTGTTTTCAATTACAATCAACTTGAAAACACTGCTTTTCCCTAACGTTGGCTGAATGCATTGAGTTCTTTGTTTCAGAAAACCAAAAAAAACTTGTTTCATTGGCTGATTTGCATGTGTATTCATTTGCACACAACTTCAAGACTGGTTTCACCGAACTCTCTGTGAATGCAGTAGTTATTCCAAGTTTGAAAGGTAAGTTAGATTCTTTATTTTTTTGGCTACTATGCCCTTGCTTTCACTCACATGTCAACACACAGCTTTTACCTAAGTCTAAGCCAATGCAGTGATTTCTTCACTTTACAAATCTAAATAGGATTTTTTTTTGATGCTATGCCTGTGTTTTCATTTAAATTCGGGTTCAGAACTCTGCTTTCATCTAATAGGCTCTGAATGCAGCATTTAATTCATCTTTGAAATTTTAGTAAGTTATTTATTTGTTTGGCTGCTGTGTGCTTGCTTTCACTCATTATCAAAGTAAAAACACTGCATTTACATAATGCTATGCTAAAACACTGGTTTCTTCAGTTTTCAAAACTAAGCAATATGCTCCTTACATTGGCAGCTATTCACTTGTATCACTTACAATGAATGAAGAACCACGGCTTTCACTCTGCCAAACTGCCAGTTCCTGAAGTTGAAACCGAAGTAAGGTTCTTGTTTTATACACTGCTAAACACGTGTTTTCAATTGCAGTGAAATTGAAAACACTGTTTTTCAGAACGCTGGTTGAATGCAGGGAGTTCTTTGCTTCAGAAAACCAAAATGGAAACCTGTTTCATTGGCTGATTCACATGTGTATTCACTTGAAATCAATTTCAAAGCTTGGAATTCACCAAACTCTCTGTAAATGCAGTATTTACTTGAAGTTTGAAAGGTAAGTAGGATTCTTTTTTGTTTGGCTTCTATGTCCTTGCTTTCACCCACATGTCAACACACGGATTTTACCCAATGCTAAGCCAATGCAGTGGTTTTTTCACGTTACAATACTAAGTAAGATTTGTTTTTTATTTTCTGCTTTTCCTGTGTTTTCATTGAAATTCATCTTAAAAACACTGGTTTCCCCTAACAGGCTGTGAATGAAGCAGTTAATTCAACTTTGAAAGTTAAGTAAGATACTTGATGTTTGGCTGTTTTGCACTTGCTTTCAATCATCAATGTCAAAACACTGCTTTTCTGTAATGCTATGTCAAAACACTTGTTTCTTCAGTTTCAAATCTAAGCAATATACTCATTACATTGGCAGCTATGCACTAGTTTTCAATTACAATGAATGTCAAAACACTGTTTTTACTTTTTCCAAAGCTGCCGATTATTCATTTTGGTAATCTAAGTAAGATTCTTGTTTCGTACAATGCTTTACATGTGTTTTCCAATACAATCTACTTGTCCGCACTGTTTTTCCTTGACATTGGTAAATGAATTGAGTTCTTTGCTTCAGAAAACCAAAAAAGAAACTTTCTTCATTGACTGATCAGCATGTTATTCATTTACACTGAAATTCAAGACACTGGTTTCACCTAACTCTCTGTGAATGCAGTAGTTAATTCAATTTGTATGGTAAGTATGATTCTTTTTTGTTTGGCTGATATGTCCTTGTGTTCACTCACTTGTCAACACAGACCTTTTATTTAAGGCTAATCCAATGCAGTGGTTCCTTCACTTTACAAAACTAAATAAGATTTGTGTTTTATTTGTTGCTATGCCAGTGATTTCATTTAAATTCAAGTTCAAAACACTGGTTTCACTTAACAGGCTGTGAAAGCAGCAGCTAATTCAACTTTGAATGTTAAGTAAGATACTTATTCGGCTTCTGTGCACATGCTTTCACTCACTATCATTGTAAAAACACCACTCTTACCTAATGCCATGCCAAAACACTGGTTTCTTCCGTTTTCAAAACAAAGCAATATACTCCTTACATTGGCAGCTATTCACTTGTTATCACTTACAACGAATGATCAACCAATGATTGTACTCTGCCAAAGCTGCCGGTTTGTCACATTGGACACCTAAAAATAATCTTGTTTCTTACACTGCTAAGCATGTGTTTTCAATTGCAATCAACTTGAAAACACTGCTTTTCCTGAGCACTGATTTAATTAAGGGAGTTCTTTGCTTCAGAAAACCAAAATGGAAAGTTGTCTCATTGGCTGTTTTGCATGTGTATTCTCTTAAAAGCAATTCCAAGGCACTGGTTTCACCTAACTCTCTGTGAATGCAGTAGCTCCTTCAAGTTTGAATGGTAAGTAAGATTCTTGTTTCTTTGGATGCTATGCCCTTGCTTTCCGTCACATGTCAACACACGGATTTTACCTAATGTTCAGCCAAGGAAGTGGTTTATTAAGTTTTCAAACATAAATAAGATTAGTCTTTTATTGGCTGCTATGTCTGAGTTTTCACTTAAATTCATCTACAACCACTGGATTCCCATTACAGGCAGTGAATGCAGCAGTTAATTCAGCTTTGAATGTTAAGTAAGACACTTGTTTGTTTCGCCGCTGTGCACTTTCTTTCACTCATTATCAATGGAAAAACCTGCTTTTACTGAATGCTATGCCAAAACACTGATTTCTCCAGGTTTCAAAACTAAGCACTATACTCTTTATATTGGCAGCTATTCACTTGTTAACACTTACAGTGAATGAACAGCTACTTCTTTTACAATGCCAAAGTTGCCACTTCCTCAGTTTTGAAACCTAATTAACATTCTTGTTTCTTACACTGCTAAGCATGTGTTTTCAATTACAATCACCTTGAAGACACTGCTTTTCCTGAACACTGGTTGAATGTAGTGAGTTCTTTGTTTCAGACAACCAAAAAGGAATCTTGTTTCCTTCTCTGATTTGCATATGTATTCACTTATAATAAAATTCAAGGCACTGGTTTCACTTAACTCTCTGTGAATTCAGTAGTTCCTTCAAGTTTGAAATGTAAGTTAGATTCTTGTTTTTTTTGGCTGCTATGACCTTGCTTTCACACACATGTCATCACACGGATTTTACCTTATGCTAAACCAATGCAGTGGTTTCTCCAATTTACAATCTTATATAAGATTTGTATTTTATTTTCTGCTATGTTTGTGTTTTCACTTAAATTCATCTTAAAAACACTGGTTTCCCATAACAGGCTCTGAAAGCAGCAGTTAATTCAATTTTGAAAGTTAAGTAAGATATTTATTTGACTGCTGTGGGGTTGCTTTCACTCATTATCAATGTAAAAATACGGGTTTTACCTAATGCTATGCCAAAACACTGGTTTCTTCAGTATTGACACTAAGAAATATACTCCTTACATTGGCAGCAATTCACATGTTATCACTTACAATGAATGACCAACCACTGATTTTACTATGCCAAACCTGCCGGTTCCTCACTTTTGAAAACTATGTAAGATTCTTGTTTCTTACAATGCAATACATGTGTTTTCAATTACATCCAATTTGAAAACATTGATTTTCCCTAACTTTCGCTGAATGGATTGAATTCTTTGCTTTAGAAACCCAAAAAAGTTTCTTGTTTCATTGGCTGATTTGCATGTGTATTCATTTACAATCAACCTCAAGACACTGATTTCACCTAACTCTGTGAAAGTAGTAGATACTTCAAGTTTGAAAGGTAAGTAGGATTTTTCTTTCTTTAGCTGCTATGCACTTGCTATTACTCACATGAAAACAAACAGGTTTTACCTAATATTAAGTGAAAGCAGTAGTTTCTTCACTTTACAAAACTAAATAAGATTAGTGTTTTATTTGATGATATGCTTGTGTTTTCATTTAAAGTCATGTTCAAAACAATGGTTTCCCCTAACAGGCTGTGAATGCAGCAGTTCATTCAACTTGGAAAGTTAAGTTAGATACTTGATTGTTTGGCCGCTATGTGCTTGCTTTCACTCATTATCAAAGTAAAAACACTGCTTTTACTAATGCTATCCAAAAACACTTGTTTATTTAGTGTTCAAAACAAGCAATACACTCCTTACATTGGCAGCTATTCACTTGTTATCTCTTACAACGAATGACCAATGAGAGCTTTTACACTTCCAAAGCTGGCGTTTCCTCACTTTGGATATCTCAGTAAGATTCTTCTTTCTTACAATGCTATACATGTGTTTTCAATTACAATCAACTTGAAAACACTGCTTTTCCCTAACTTTGGCTGAATGCAGTGAGTTCTTTGCTTCAGGAAACCAGAAAGGAAACTTGTTTCATTGGCTGATTTGCATGTGTATTCATTTACAAACAAATTCAAGACACTGGTTTCACCAATCTCTCTGTGAATGTAGTAGTTACTTCAAGTTTGAAAGGTATGTAAGATTCTTGTTTTTTGGTTGCTATATCCTTGCTTTCACACACATGTCAACACATGGATTTTATCTAATGCTAAGCCAATGCATTTGTTTATTCACTTTACAATACTAAATAAGATTTGTCTTTTATTTCCTACTATGCCTGTGTTTTCATTTAAATTCATCTTCAAAATACTGGTTCCCATAACAGGCTGCGTATGCAGTAGTTAATTCAACATTGAAAGTTATGTAAAATACTTGTTTGTTCGGCTGCTAGGCCACTGCTTTCATTCATTATTAATGTGAAAATCCTGCTTTTACCTAATAGTATGTCAAAACAGTGGTTTCTTCAGTTTTCAAAAGTAAGCAATATACTCCTTACTGTGGCAGCTATGCACTTGTTTTCACTTACAGTGAATGTCAAAACACTGCTTTTCCTATGCCAAAACTGCCAGTTCCCCCTTTGGAAATCTAAGTAAGGTTCTTGTTTCTCACAATGCCATACACGTGTTTTCATTTAAAATCAACTTGAAAACACTGATTTTTCCTAACCTTGGCTGAATGCATTGAATTCTTTGCTTTAGAAAACCAAAAAAGAAACTTGAATCATTGGCTGATTTGCAAGTTTATTGTTTCACAATCAAATTCAAGACACTGGTTTCACCTCTCCGTGGATGCAGTAGTTTCTTCAAGTTTGAAAGTAAGTATGATTCTTGTTTGGCTGCTATGCCCTTGCTTTCACTCACATGTCATCACATAGATTTTACCTAAGTCTAAGCCAATGCAGTGGTTTCTTCACTTTTCGAAACTAAATAAGATATGTGTTTTATTTGATGGTATGCTTGTGCTTTCATTTAAAATCATGTTCAAAGCACTGGTTTCACATAACAGGCTGTGAAAGCAGTAGTTAATTCAAGTTTGAAAGTTAAGTCAGATACCTATTTGATTGGCTGCTGTGCGCTTGCTTTCACTCATTTTCAATGTAAAAACAATGTTTTTAACTAATGCTATGCCAAAACACTGGTTTCTTCAGTTTTCAAAACTATGCAATATACTCTTTAAATTGGTAGCTATTCACTTATTATCACTTACAGTGAATGACCAACCACGGCCTATACTCTGCCAAAGTTTCCGGTTCCTCACTTTTGAAACCTAAGTAAGTTTCTTGTTTCTTACAGTGCAAATCATGTGTTTTCAATTACAATCAACTAGAAATCACTGGTTTTCCCTCACGTTGGGTAAATTAATTGAGTTCTTTGCTTTTGAAAACCAAACAAGAAACTTGATCCACTTTGCATGTGTATTCATTTACAATCAACATCAACACACTGGTATCAACAAACTCTCTGTGAATACATTAGTTACTTCAAGTTTGAAAGATAAGTAAGTATCTTGTTTGTTTGGCTGCTATGCACTTGCTTTCACTCACGTGTAAACACACAGCTTTCACCTTAGGCTAAACCCAGGCAGTGGATTCTTCACTTTACAAAGTAAATGAGATTTGTGTTTTAGTTGATGCTATGCCTCTGTTTTCATTTAAATTCATGTTCAAAACACTGGTTTCACCAATCAGGCTGTGAATGCTGCAGTTAATTCAACTTTGAAAGTTAAGTAAGATAATTATTTCACTGCTATGCCATTGCTTTCACTCATTATCAATGTAAAAACACTGCTTTACCTAATGCTTTGCAAAACACTGGTTTCTCCAGCTTTCAAAACTAAGCAAAGTACTCCTTACATTGGCAGGTATTCACTTGTTATCACTTTTAGCGATTGACCAACGTCTGGTTTTACTCTGCCAAAGGTTCCAGTTCCTCACTTTTGAAAACTAAGAAAGAATCTTATTTCTTACACTGATAAGCATGTGTTTTTCAATTATAATCAGCTAGAAAACACAGCTTTTCCCTGAGGTTGGCTTAAAGCATTGAGTTCTTTCCTTTAGAAAACCAACAAATAAACTTGTTTCATTCACTGATTTGCATGTGTATTCATCTACAAACAACTTCAAGACACTGGTGTCACCTAACTCTCTGTGAATGCAGTAGTTACTTCAAGTTTGAAAGCTAAGTAAAATTCTTGTTGTTTGGCTGCTATACCCTTGTTTTCACTCACATATCAACTCACTGCTTTTACCTAAGCCTAAGCCAATGCCTTGTTTCCTTCAATTTACAAAACTAAATAAGGTTTGTGTTTTATTTGATGCTATGCCTGTGTTTTCATTTAAATTCATCTTAAAAACACTGGTTTCCCATAGCAGGCTCTGAATGCAGCAGTTAATTCAACTTTGAATATTAAGAAATATACTTGTTTGTTTGGCTGCTGTGCACTTGCTTTCACTCATTATCAATGGAAAAACACTGATTTTACCTTTATGTGAAAAGAGTGGATTCTTCAGTTTTCAAAATTAAGCAATATACTCATTGCATTGGCAGCCATTCACTTGTTATCACTTTCAATGAATGAACAACCACTGCTTTACTCTGCCAAAACTGCTGGTACCACACTTTTGAAACCTATGTAAGATTCCTAATTCTTACACTGCTAAGCATGTGTTTTCAATTACAATCAACTAGAAAACACTGCTTTTCCTGGACACTGGTTGAATGCAGTGAGTTCTTTGCTTCAGACAACAAAAAAGCAATCTAGTTTCATTGTCTGATTTGCATGTGTATACACTAAAAATCGTTTTCAAGGCACTGGTTTCCATTAACTCTCTGTGAAAGCAGGACTTAATTCAAGTTTGAAAGGTAAGTAAGATTCTTGCTAAGAATCTTGCTAAGAATGCTAAGATTCTTGCTTGTTTTGTTGCTATGCTTTCACACACATGTCAACACACGGATTTACCTAAAGCTAAGCCAATGCATTGGTTTCTTCACTTTACAATACTAAATAAGATTTTTCTTTTATTTGCTGTTATGCCTGTGTTTTCACTTAAATTCATCTTCAATACACTGGTTTCCCGTTACAGGCTGCGGATGCAGCACTTGATTCAACTTTGAAAGTTAAGTAAGGTACTTACTTGTTTGGCTGCTCTGCACTTGCTTTCACTCATTATCAATGGAAAAACCCTGCTTTTACCTCATGCCATGCCAAAATACTGTTCTCTTCAATTTTCAAAACCAAGCAATATTCTCATTGCATTGGCAGCTATGCACTTGTTTTCACTTACAATGAATGTCAAATCACTGGTTTTACTTTGCCAAAGCTGGCACTTCTTCACTTTGGAAATCTAAGTAAGATTCTTGTTTCTTACAATGCTATACATGTGTTTTCAAATAAAGCCAACTTGGAAACACAGCTATTCCCTAATGTTACCTGAATGCATTGAGTTCTTTGATTTAGAAAACCAAAAAAGAGCCTAGTTTCATTGGCTGATTTGCACGTGTATTCATGAGTGAAAAGCAAGTGCATAACAGTCAAACAAGCAAGTATCTTATGGAGCTTTCAAAGTTGAATTAACTGCTGAATTCACAGCCTGTTTCGGAAAAACAGTGTTTGAAGGTGAATTTAAGTGAAAACACAGGCATAGCAGCAAATAAAAGACACATCTTTTTTAGTTTTGTAAAGTTAACAAACCAGTGTATTGGCTTAGCCTTAGGTAAAATCTGTGTGTGGACATGTGAGGGAAAGCAAGGACAAGGCAGGCAAACAAACAAGAATCTTACTTACCATTCAAACTTGAAGTAACTAATGCATTCTTAGAGAGTTAGGTGAAACCATGTCTTGAAGTTGTTTGTAAATGAATACACATGCAAATCAGCCAAGGAAACAAGTTTCCTTGCTGGTTTTCTAAAGCAAAGAACTCAATGCATTCAGCCAAAATTAGGGAAAAGCAATGTTTTCAAGTTGATTGTAACTGAAAACACAGGTATAGCATTGTAAGAAAGAAGAATCCTACTTAGATTTCCAAAGTGAGGAACCAGCAGCTTTGGCAAAGTAAAAGCAGTGTTTTGATAAGTATTATAAGTGAAAACAAGTGGATAGCTGCCAATTTAATGAGTATATTGCTTAGTTTTTAAAACTAAAGAAACCAGTGTTTTGGCATAGTATTAGGTAAAACAGTGTTTTTACATTGATAATGAGTGAAAGCAAGCACATAACAACCATACAAACAAGTATCTAATTAACTTTCAAGGATGAATTAACTGCTGCATTCACAGCCTGGTATGGGAAACCAGGGTTTGAAGATGAATTTAAGTGTAAACACAGGCATAGCAGCAAATAAAAAAAATATTATTCATTTTTTAACTGATGACACCACTGCATTGGCTTAGCCTTAGGCAAAAACTGTGTGTTTACATGTGAGTGAAACAAAGGGCATAGGAGCCAAACAAACAAGAAACTTATTTACGTTTCAAACTTGAAATAACTACTGCATTCACACAGAGATGTGAGAAACCAGTGTCTTGAAGTTGTTTGTAAATGAATACACAGGGAAATCTACCAATGAAACTAGTCTCCTTTTTAAATTTCTAAAGCAAAGAACTCAGTGCATTCGGCCAACGTTAGGGAAAAGCAGTGTTTTCAAGTTGATCATAATTGGAAACTCATGTATAACATGGTAAAAATCAAGAATCTTACTTAGATTTAGAAAGTGAGGAACTGGCTACTTTGGCATAGTATAAGCACTGTTTTGCCGTTCATTTTAGTGAAAAAAAGTGCATAGCTCTCAATGTAATGAGTATATTGCTTTGTTTTGAATACTGAAGAAACCAGTGTTTTGGCATAGTATTAGGTAAAAAGTGTTTTTACACTGATAATGAGTGAAAGCAAGCGCATAGCCACCAAACAATCAAGTACCTTACTTAACTTTCAATTTGAATTAACTGTTGAATGCACAGCCTGTTATGGGAAACCAGCTTTTCAAGAGGAATTTAAGTGAAAACACAGACATAGCAGCAAATAAAAGACAAAGCCTATTTAGTTTTGAAAAGTGAAGAAACCACTGCATTGCCTTAGCCTTAGGCATTCTCTGTGTGTTGAAATGTGAGTGAAAGCAAAGGCATAGCAGACAAAAAAACAAGAATTTTACTTACCTTTCAAAGTTAATGTAACTACTGCATTCATAGAGAGAAAGGTGAAACCGGTGTCCTGAAGTTTTTTTAAATTAATCCACAGGCAAATCAGCCAATGAAAATGTTCCTTTTTTGGTTTTCTAAAACAAAGAACTCAATGCACTCAGCTAACGTCAGGGAAAAGCATTGTTTTCAGGTTGATTGTAATTGAAAACACATGTATAGCATTGTAAGGAACAAGAATATTAGTTAGATTAATAATGTGATGTACCGGCAGTTTTGGCAGAGTAAAATCAGTGTTTTGCCATTCATTTTAAGTAAAAACAAGTGCATATCTCCCAAAGTAATGAGTATATTGTTAAGTTTTAATATCTGAGGAAACCAGTGCTTTGGCATAATATTAGGTATAAGCAGTGTTTTTACATTGATAATGAGTGAAATCAAGCGCATTGCAACTAAAACAAAAAGTAGCTTACTTAACTTTCAAGGTTGAATTAACTGCTGCATTCACAGCCTGTTAGAGGAAACCAGTGTTGTGAAGATGAACTTAAGTGAAAACACAGGCATAGCAGCTAATAAAATACAAAATTTATGTAGTTTTGTAAAGTGAAGAAACCATTGCCTTGGCTTAGCCTTAGGCAAAACCTGTGTGTTGACATGTGAGGAATGCAAGGGAATAGCAGCCAAACAAACCAGAATCTTACATACCATTCAAACTTGAATTAAGTACTGCATTCACAGAGAAATAGGTGAAACCAGTGTCTAAAAGTTAATTTTAAAAGAATACACATGCAAATCCGCCAATGAAGCAAGATTCTTTTTTGTTTTTCCAAAGGAAAGAACTCAATGCATTCAGCCAAGGTTAGGAAAAAACAGTGTTTTCAACTTGATTGTAATTGAAAACGCATGTATAGCATTGTAAGTAACAAGAATCTTAATTAATTTTCCAAAGTTTTGTTCCTAAGCTTTGGCATATTTAAAGCAGTGTTTTGACATTCATTGAAAGTGAAAAAATGTGCATGGCTGCCCATGTAATGAGTATATTGCTTAGTTTGGAAAACAGAATAAACCAGTGTTTTTGCATAGCATTTGGTAAAAGCAGTGTTTTTACATTGATAGTGAGTGAAAGCAAGGGCATAGCAGCCAAACAAACAAGAATCTTATTTACATTTCAAACTTAAAATAAGTAAAGCATTCACAGAGAGATAGGTGAACCCAGTGTCTTGAAGTTGTCTCTAAATTAATACACAGACAAATCAGTAATGAAACAAGTTTCTTTTTTTGGTTTTCTTAAGCAAAGAACTCAATGCATTCAGCCAACTTCAGTGAAAAGCAGTGTTTTAAGGTTGATTGTAATTTAAAAAACATGTATAGCATTGTAAGAAACAAGAGTCTTAATTAGATTGCTAATGTGAAGTACCAGCTTCTTTGGCATAGTAAAAGGAGAGTTTTGCCTTTCATTGTAAGTGAAAACAAGTGCATATCTCCCAAATTAATGAATATATTGTTAAGTTTTGAAAACTGAGGAAACCAGTGTTTTGGCATAGAATTAAGTAAAAGCAGTGTTTTTACATTGTTAATGAGTGATAGCAAGCGCATTGCAGCCAAACCAAAAGGTATCTTACTTAAATTTCAAAGTTGAATTAACTGCAGAAATTCACTATATGTTATGGTAAACCAGTGTTTTGAAGATGAATTTAAGTGAAAACACAGGCATAGCAGCAAATAAAAGACAAACCTTATTTAGATTTGTGAAGTGAAGAAATCAGTGCATTGGCTTAGCCTTAAGCAAAAGTTGTGTGTTGACATGTGAGTGAAAGCAAGGGCATAGCAGCCAAACAAACAAGAATCTTACTTACCTTCCAAACTTGAAGTAACTCCTGCATTCACAGAGAGATAGGTGAAACCAGTGTCTTGAAGTTGTTTGTAAATGATTACACCTGCAAATCAGCCAATGAAACAAGTTTCTTTTTTAGTTTTCTAAAGCAAAGAACTCAATGCGTTAAGCCAATGTTAGGGAAAAGCAGTGATTTCAAGTTGAGTGTAAAGGAAAACACATGTATAGAATTGTAAGAAACAAGAATCTTACTTAGATTTCCAAAGTGAGGAACCGGTAACTTTGACATAGTAAAAGCAGTGTTTTGATATTCATTGTAACTGAAAAAAAGTGCATAGCTGGCAATGAATTTAGTGTATTGCTTAGGATTGCAAAATGAAGGAACCAGAGTTTTGCCATAGTATTACATAAAAGTTTTGTTTTAACATTGATAATGAGTGCAAGCAAGCACATAGCAGCCAAAAAAGCATCTTACTTTACTTTCAAAATTGAATTAATTGCTGCATTCACAGCCTGTTATGGCAAACCAGTATTTTGAAGATGAATTTAAGTGAAAACACAGCCATAGCAGAAAATAAAAGACTAATCTTATTTAGATGTGTAAAGTGAAGAAATCACTGCTTTGGCATAGCCTTAGACAACACCTGTGTGTTGACATGTGAGTGAATGCAAGGGCATAGCATCCAAACCAGCAAGAATCTTACTTAACTTTCAAACTTTTAGTATCTACAGCATTCACAGAGTGTTAGGTGAAACCAGTGTCTTGAAGTTGTATGAAAATGAATTAAAATCCGAAAAGGAAACAAGTTTTTTCTTGGTTTTCTAAAGCAAAGAACTCAATGCATTAAGACAAAATCAGGGAAAAGCAGTTTTTCAAATTGATCGTAATTGAAAACACATGTATAGCACTGATAGAAACAAGAATGTTACTTAGTTTTCCAAAGTGAGGAACTGGCAGGTTTAGCAGAGTAAAAGCATTGATTTGACATTCATTGTAAGTCAAAACTAGTGTACAGCTGCCAATGTAATGAGTATATTGCTTAGTTTTGAAAACTGAAGAAACCAGTGTTTTGCCATGGTATTAAATAAAAGCAGTGTTTTTACATTGATAGTGAGTGAACGCAACAGCATAGCAGCCAAACAAACAAGCATCTCTCTTAACTTTCAAAGTTGAATTATCTGCTACGTTCCCAGCCTGTTCTGTAAAACCAGAATTTTGAAAATGAATTTAAGTTAAAACACAGCCATAGCAGCAAATCAAAGACAAATGTTATTTAGATTTGTAAAGTGAAAATCCACTGCTTTGGCTTAGCTTTAGGCAAAATCTGTGTGTTGACATGTGAGTGAAAGCTAGGCCATAGCATCCAAATAATCAAAAATATTACGAACATTAAAACTTGAAGTATGTACTGCATTCATAGAGAGATAGGTGACACCAGTTTCTTAAAGTTGATTGTAAATGAATACACATGCAATTCCGCCAATGAAACAAGTTTCTTTTCTGGTTTTCTAATGCTAAGAATTCAGTGCATTCAGCCAACGTTAGGGAAAAGCAGTGTTTTCAAGTCGATTGTTTTTGAAAACATATGCATAACATTGTAAGGAACAAGAATCTTACTTAGATTTCCAAAGTGTGGAACCGGCAGCTTTGACATAGTAAAAGAAGTGTTTTGACATTCATTGTAAGTGAAAAAAATTGCATGTCGGCCCATGTAATGAGTATATTCCTTACATTTAAAAACTGAAGTATCAAGTGTTTTTGGCAAAGTATTAGGTAAAAACAGTGTTTTTACGTTGATATTGACTAAAAGCATGCACACATCAGTGAAACAAACAAGTAATTTATTAAGTTTCAAAGTTAAATTATCTGCTGCATTCACAGCCTGTTAGGGAAAACCAGTGTTTTGAAGATGAATTTAATTGAAAACACAGGAATAGCAGCAAATAAAAAAGAAATCTTATGAGATTTGTAAAGTGAAGAATTCACTGCATTGGCTTAGCCTTAGGCAAAAGCTGTGTGCTGTCATGTGATTGAAAGCAAGGGCATAAGAGTGAAAAAAACAAGGATCATACTTACCTTTCAAACTTGAAGTAACTACTGAATTCACAGAGAGTTAGGT
>JAQZBX010035255.1:0-24656 GCA_029593785.1 Cabassous unicinctus
GGCAAGGTTCCTGCTGAGTCTTCTTAGGTGAGAATATCCCCTGAGGCATCACATTATATTCATCCCACTGGAACAAGAGAGTAATAGTTAAAACCACAAATGATTCAAGAGAGGTTGTAAAATAAACTGCTACTTCTGGACAGATACTGCCAAAACAAGAAATATCTGAGCATATTTTTACATGGGAATCATTGGAAGCACATTATTCTATCTACCATACGATATTGAACATATTTGGCCACAAAGATGTAATCTGCAGTCTGTTATATGAGTTATTAGGAAAACAGGAATGTTCTTATTTTAAAACCAGAAAAGAGACAGAATTACAAATATAATGACAGACAAATAAGCTATAGAAATAAGAATATACCTTATATGTTTCCATTTATATAAATTTCAGAAACACAAATAAAATTCTGGTGTTAATATTCTGAATCCTGGTTAGCCTAAGGGTAGAAGGGATGATGGTAATTGGGCACAGAGATCCTCATTGGCTGGCCATGTTGTGTTTTTTGGTGGGTTTTGATTACATGGAGTAAATTCATTTTTTTTTTCTTCTTTTGAAAATTCATTGAGCTTATGTAACTTTTCCATATAGATGTTGTGTTAGTCAGCCAAAGGGTATTGATACAAAGTACCAGAAGTCTGTTAACTTTTATAACGTGTATTTATTTGGGGTAGAAGTCCACAGTTACCAGGCCATAAAACATGGTATTTCCCTCACCAAAGTCTCTTGGTATGTATTTAAGCAAGATAGTTACCTATAACTGCAAGGGTTCAGACTTCCTGGGTTCCACTCTCCTCAGGGCTCATTTCTCTCTCATCTCAGTTCTTCTGCTGGGTCCACAGGGCCACCTGCAGACTATGAGGCAAATGGCTTGTCTCACTTCCTGGGGTCTCTGCTGTGTCCATTTGAGCCTTCTTTCCTTCCTCATAAATCTGCTTCACTATATGTTTAGTTCCCAGGCTCCAGTAATCAAAACTCTCTACTCTCTCCTTTGTCATGCCTTTTCTCTGTGAGTCCCTACTCACCCAGAGGAAAGGACTCAATGCCTTACTGAAATGGCCCAATCAAAGCCTTACTCATACTTTAATCATGTAAAAGTGAAGCCTCAGACAGACAAGATTAAAAATATACTTCTGTGTTGGTGTGGATCTTTATATCCCAGAATAACATATACTAAAAATTAGCCATTCCTGTGCATGTGAACTCACTGCAAATGGGACCTTTGGCTGAAGTTACTTCAGTTAAGGCATGGTCCAACTAAATCATGTTGTATCTTAATTCTATTAATTAAAGACCTTACAGGGAAGGCCACAGAGATAAAGACACAAGAGCACAGCAAGAACTGTAAGTCAACAAAATACAGAGAAGTCAGGAGAGGCTGTCATGTGCATTGCCATGTCCTAGAAAAGACAAGGTCCAAGGATCTCTGGCAGTCAGCCCCAGAAAATCAATCTTCTGAGAAAAATTATTCTCTTGATGACATCTTTATTTTGGATTTCTCCTAGCCTCAAAACAATGAGCCAATAAGTTCCTGTTGTTCAAGGCAAAAAAAAAAAAAAAAAAAAAAAGATCTTGGCTGTGGAGTTCATGCTGAGATAATATTTGTTGAATGGTGAGGCAAAGAGATTGGTGGATGGGTAAGTTTCACTGGAGTCTGGACCTGAAAAATAAAAATATATTCAATTAGTTAAAGACTTTCACCTGGAAAAGAGTTTTAAAATCATTGACTAAAATGACCACACATCCTATTGTTAGCAATGTTTAAGCTTTTTATTCATATTATCTCATCTAATTTTTTTAACTCTGATGAAATTAGTATCATTTTTCCTTTATTACAAATGAGGCAGGAAAGACTTATAGGAAGTAGGGAACTAGATAAAGGTCACAGAGATATTAAAGGGGCAGAGAAAAAGTTTAACCTGAGCCTATCTAAAGTAAGGACACTCCTTAAGGCATCACACTGTATTCACCACAGTGAAACATGACAGTAATAGTTAAATCTCATATGATTAAGGAGAGGTTGTGAATTAAACTCCTGCTTCTAGACAGGTACTCCCAAAACAATGAATATTGGGTCACTAGTGAATGAAGCTCCAAAACAAACCAAACGAAAGAATAAAACCTTTATTGTACAAGTCAACTTCATTTGGTAATTCACAGTTTTCATATTTTAATGTATCCTCTCCACCTCTGGGCATTTCTAATTTATTTGTCAAACTTCTTATTGGGATATTAGGTTTCCTGGATATATTAATTGCATTACTATTGACTGTTTTTGAATCTGAGCATATTTTTATGTGGGCATCATTGTAAACACAATATTCTGCTTACCATACCAAATGCCATATATTTGGCAAGAAAGATGTAATCTGCAGTCTTTTATATGAGCTATTAGGAAAACATGTATGTTCTTATTTAAAAATGGAAAGAAGACAGAAATACAAATATAAAGATAGGCAAAAATGTCATACTTATAAGAATATACATTTCATGGTTCCATTTATATAAATTTTAAAAACCAAACAAAAATTCTGGTGTTAATATTCTGAATCTCTGTATGCATAGGGGTGGAAGGGATGAGAGTAATTGGGCACAGATATCCTCACTGACTGAGCAAGATATCAAAACCTATGGGATCAGCCAAAGCTGTACTGAGAGGGAAATTCATAGCCATAAATGCGTGTATATAAAAAAGAATAAGGAGCTAAAATTGAAGACCTAACTGCACATCTGGAGGATTTGGAAACAACAACAAACTAACCCCAAAGGAAGTAGAAAGAGGAAAATAAAGAAAGATTAGAGCAGAAATAAATCAAATAGAAAATGAGAAAGCCCTAGAAAAAAATAAACAAAACCAAAAACTGGTTCTTCAAGAAGATCAATAAAATTGGCAATCCCTTAGCAAGACTAACAAAGAAAAAGACTGTGCAGATGCAAATACACAGAATAAGGAATGAGGAAAGGGATATCACTACTGACCCCATGGAAATAAAGAGTATCATAGGAGGATACTTTAAAAAATTATATGCCCACAAGAATGACAATTTAGAGGAAATGGGCAAATTCTTAGAAACTCTCAAACAGCCTACAATGATGAAATTGATGAACTCAACATTCCAATTACAAGTAAAGTGGTAGACTTATTCATCAAAAACCTCCCAATTAAGAAGAGTCCAGGACCAGATGACTTCACAAGTGAATTCTACCCAACATTCCAGAAAGAATTAACACCAATCTTGCTTAAGCTCTTCCATAAAACAGACATAGAAGGAACATTGTCTGACTCATTCTATGATGCCAACATTACCCTAATACAAAAGCCAAAGATCATACAAGGAAGGAAAATTACAAACCAATTTCTTAATGAACCTAGATGCTAAAATCCTCAACAAAATACTTGCTAATTGCATTCTACAACATATCATAAGAATTATAAACCATGACCAAAAAGTTTCATCCTGGGTATGCAAGGATGTTTCAACATAAGAAAATCCATCAATGTAATACACCACATAAACAGAGTGAAAGGAAAAAAACACAAGATCATCTCTATAGATGCAGAAAAAGCATTCGACAAAATACAGCACCCTTTCCTGATAAAAACACTGCAAAAGATAGGAATAGAAGGAAATTTTCAGAACACGATAAAGAGTCTATATGAAAAACTCAAAGCTAACATCACCTTCAATGGTGAAATCCTAAAAGCGTTCCATCTGAGATCAGGAAAAAGAAAAGGATTCCCACTATCACCACTCCTATTTAACTCTGTCTTTGAAGTACTTGCTTGCACATTGAGGCAAGAAAAAGATATAAAAGTCATCCAAATTGGAAAAGAAGAAGTAAATATTTCATCATTTGCAGATGACATGATCTTATACTTAGAAAGCCCTGAAAAATCTACAACTAAGCTTCTAGAACTTATAAAGGAGTCCAGCAACATCACAGGCTATATGACCAATACTCCAAAATCAGTAGCAATTCTATACACCAATAATGAGCAATCTGAGGAGGAAAAAAAAACAAAAACGTTTACAATAGTAACTAAAAGAATCAAATGTCTAGGAGTAAATTTAGCTAAAGATGTAAAGGACTTATATACAGAAAACTACACAACACTGTTAAAGGAAATCAAAAAAGACTTAAATAAATGGAAGTATATTCCATGTTAATGAATAGGAAGACTAAATATCATCAAGATGTCTATCCTACCCAAACTAATCTATAGATTTAATGCAATTCTAATAAAAATCAACATTATTTTTTTAAAGAAACAGGAAAAAAGTAACTACACAATTTATTTGGAAGGTTAGAGGCCCTGAATCACCAAAGCCATGTTGAAAAAGAAAAATGAAGCTGGAAATATCATATGACCTGACTTTAAAACATACTGCAAAGCTACTGTGCTCAAAACTGCATGGTGTTGGCACAAAGATAGACATACTGACCAATGGAACTGAACTGAGAGTTCTGTTATTAATCCTCATATATACAATCATCTGATATTTGACAAGGCCACCAAGCCCACTCAGTAGGGAGAAAATGGCTTCTTCAACAAGTGGTGCTTGGAGAATTGGATATCCATATCAAAAAGAATGAGAGAGGAACACCATTTCACACATTATACAAAAATCAAATCAAGATAGATCAAAGATCTAAATATAAGAGCCAAGACCATAAAGACCTTGGAAGATAATGTAGGGAAATAATTATAGGACCTTGAAATAGGAAACAGTTTCATGATTTCACACCCAAAGCATGAGCAGCAAAAGAAAAAATAGATAAAATCTCCTAAAAATTAAAGACTTTTGTACCTCAAAGGAAGTTATCAAGAAAATTAAAAGGCAGACTACCCAATGGGAGAAAATATTTGGCAACCATATAACTGATAGGAGTCTAATATCCTGCATTTATAAAGAAATCCTATAACTTGAAATTTAATAGGCAACTCATTTAAAAAATGGGCAAATGACCAGAAAAGGAAGAAATACAAATGGCTAAAAAGCACATGAAAAAATGCTTGACAACATTAGCTATTAGGAAAATGTAAATCAAATTACAATGAGATACCATCTTACACCAATTAGATAGGTGGTTCCTAAAAAAACAGCAGACTATAAGTATTGGAGAGGTTGTAGAGGAATAGGAACCCTCCTCCACTGCTGATGGGATTGTGGATTGGTCCAGCCACTGTGGAGGACATTTTGGCTGTTCCTCAAAAAACTAACTATAGATCTTCCAAATGATCCAGCAATTCCACTTCTGTGTATATAATCAGAAGAATTGAAAGCAAAGTTAAGAACAAATATATGCACACCAATGTTCATAGTGGCATTGTTCACTATTGCTAAAAGTTCAAATTAACCCAGGTGCCCATTAACAGATGAATTGATAAACAAAATGTGGTAGATACATACAATGAAATATTACCCAGATGTAAGAAGGATTAAAGTACTAACACAAGGAATAACATGGATGAATCTTGAAGTCTTTATGTTGAGTGAAGCAAGCCAGGCATTGAAAGATGAACAGTACATGACCTAACTGATATGAGGTAAGGAAATTGAGCAGTCTCTGAGAACTATTGTCTGAAAGATAGGTTTACAAGAAGGGAAAGAGAACAGGAAGTTGTGAGCCATCACCCATACGGACATAATCTACGGTAAAGTGATAGAGTGTAGTTGCATATTGAAAGTATAGGACAGGTGGGTGGTGATTTTATTGCATTTGGTGGTGCAGGGTTGACAGGTGGGTAGATTGGGAAGGGTGGATTAGAATACCCAGGATACTGGGGGAGAGATGGTAGAGGGACCAGGTGAACACTTGGGATTTTTAGTTATGAGGTTGAAAGTTCAGAGTTGGGAATGGTCTTATGACAATATGACAAGGAAGTGTCACAGTTTTAGGCTGTTGCTTGGGGGGCATTTAGGAAAGGCACATCTGGAGCAGGCTTCTAGGAAGTGTGTGAGTGTTCATCCTGTCATAATGTGTTGTATCAGTGTGTGGAGACCCACACAAGACCGGGAAGGGGATGGACACCCATCTTTGGGTGGACCGATTCACTCAGAAATGGACGGGTGTTGTCTCTTATAAGCAAGGGTGGTTCCTAATAGGGGAGGACAAACCAGTATGTCAAGACCTCTTGTTGCACATAACTATGAATCTTGTCTTCCAATGAGTCAAGCCAGGGGGTTGTCATGGGCCCTGAGGGGATGGGGAGTGAGGAACAGAATAGATCAAACCAGGGGTATTTAGTGGTCAGTGAAAATGTTTTTCATTACCTTACAGTGATGGACACAGGGCATGGTAAATGTCATCAAAATTTATAAAAATGTATGGTCTAAAATGTAAACCATACTGCAAACCATTGACAATGTTTAGTAGCTATGCTTCACTATCTGTATAACAATTATAACAATGCTACCATCCACATACAAAAAGGTTTTAATATGGGGTGAGGAAAGGCGGAGGAGATTGGGTATATGAAAGTGTCTTGTATTCTGTGTGTGACTTTGCTGTGACCTAAAACTTCTTTGAAAATTAAATGAAAAATAGTGAGACACTGGGGAATTAGAAGGGGAAGGTGCCATGATACAGACTGGACACCAGATATTGCAGTGATAAAAAGCAAAATGTCAAAAAAAAATTTCTTTTAATTTTTTTCTCCCATTTTTTGGATATCCCAATCCTTTAATTTAATTTTATTTTTATTGTTTTTTTTTAAGTTTCATGTATTTTAACTCTTACATTTAAACTTATTATTATTATTTCATTTTCCTATTAATTGTATTTGACTATTGTATTGGCTTCATCTTTAAAGAAGCTTTGAATCATAGAAGGGTTACAGTGGGGGCAGGAGAGGATCATTGGTTGGGGGTGTCAGGGATGGGGGGTGCATGGGAAGAAATTCACTTGAACATACATAAAAGTTATATAAAATTGTTCAAATGCTCTAGTGGCATGGTCACAGTGGGTGGAGAATCACTCAATAAATGAGAGAATACTGAATTCCCATCATCCTGGAGAGCTCTGCCACATTCTCCAAGGGAGCAGCAATAGTCCCCCAAGTGAAGGGGCAGTGTCTGGCAAAGAAGGATGATCCACTAATGGGCTCTTGTTATTGATGACTAGACTTATGAATCTTTGCTCTTGAAATTGAAAATTAGTCTATTGTTATGGGGTGCCTAAGGGTTGCCTCTTGAGAGCCTCCCTGTTGCTCAAATGTGGCCTCTCTCTAAACTAAACTCAGCATATGAATGTATTACCTTCCTCCCAGCATGGGACATGTCTCCAGGGGACGAGCCTCCCTGGCTCCTCAAGGGATTACTAACAAGTGCCAACTGGTAATAAGACTGGAAAAAGACCTCAAATAAAGGGGGGGAAAGGTAAAGACAAATGAGTTCATATGGCTAAGAGACTTCAAAGTGAGTTGGGAGGTCATCCCAGAGGTAACGCTTATGCATATCTCAGTAGGACAATTTAGGGTTCCAATGTGGATATCACCACAAATAGAGGGGCTCCTGAGGGCTCTGGAGACATCCAGGTCCTATATAAGGCTGAATAGCTCCAGAGTTTGGTGCCTTATCAGTGGGCCCTCGTTTGAAATCTGTGTTCCTGAGAGTGACAGAATTGGACCCAAATATGTCTTCCCTGAACTTGGTTCATCTGTGCCTTCTATTCAAACCTATATGTGGTTCAGGAGTGTGTAGGTGTACTTCCAGAGACTGGAGTCTTTGGGCTGTCCATGTGCCACCTGGGTCCAGAATCTCAGTGGAGCTGCAACTCCTACTCTACAGCTCAATGGACTCACCCAGGACACCTGGCGGGGAGATGATGCTGGGCAACGGCCATCCCAGGGAATGGAGAGATTCTGCAGCTGCAAGCAGGATAATCCCATCCATCTTATCCATGGGATATATGCCCCCTCTCACTTGGATGTGGAGTGGACATCACCATCCCAGACTCCTCAGGATTGGGAGAGGAGCTATGGACTAGAATGGACCTACTGGTATTCTCTTATAGACATATTGTGATTCAAGCAATGGAAAAAATTACAACATTAATGTGGAATCAGTGGCCACTGGATGCTTTGGGGGCAGGGAGAGGGAAAAGCAGTTGTAATACAGGGGCTTTTTCAGGACTTGGGAATTATCCTGAGTGATATTGCAACAACAGATATAGGCCATTTTATATCAGCATATTACATGCAGAATTGTGTGGGAGAGTGTGGTCTACAATGTGAACTATGGTCCATGCTTAGTGGCAAAGCCCCAGGATGTGTATTTTTATTGCAGATGATGTGCCACACTAATTAAAGATGTTTATGTGGGGGGTTGTGGAAGGTGGGGCATATGGGAATCCCTAAAATTTTTGTGTAACATTTATATACTCTAAGGATCTTTTAAAAAATAAAAAAAATATATTAAAAAATAGTTCTGAGACATTACAATCATGGATAACCATATAAAGGATAACAGTAATTGAGCATGTGTCTGTGGTATTACAATCTCATGTGTAGAGAAGAAATTGATTGTTTAATATACCTAAAAAGGCTCCTTATGGGGCAATAATAGAATAAGGTTTTAGAAATACTAGCCTACACGTAGGGACAAAGAGAAATCTTCGGTAACAGGTAAATTGCAGAAGACAGATCTAGGCACAAACAAGGGAAACCCATTACTAAAATTTTGCACCATTTAAATCTCTTGCTCTGGGTGGGGTTTCTGAGCTCAGTACATTCTGTTTTCTCTCGGCTCCTGCTCTGTGCTTGGCTCATTCTCAAATTTTGGCTGCTATGGCAAAGAGCATATGCTGGGTTGGTTTAAACAACAAGCATTTATTGGCTCTGGGGTTTATGGCCAAAAGTCCCTAATCAAGTCATGGGAGAGGTCATTTTTCTCCTGGCTTCAGTAGTCTTGCTTGTGGCAGTTCTCTATCACACGGCAGTGCCATTGGTTTCCTCCTGTGTATTCCTCAGACTTCTGGCTTTTATAATGCCTTCACTAATAAGAATAAAGGATCACACTGAGTCTCTTTAGACTTATGCAAACATGAACTTAGAAGATTCTATTCACATATGAGCCCCCATCTTAACTGATAATATGTTTTGAAAAGGCCCTATTTACTAGAGGACATGCACCCAAATGTACACATATTAAGTTTAAGAACATGACTTTTGAGGGTGTATGGAATTTGGTCTACCACAGTGGACCATCTGTACCACAAAAAGATATGTTCTTTCTTCACACAGAGTACATTCACGCAAAAAAGAAACTAAATTATAAAAAATACGTTCACCCTATCACACTAAAACCAAAAGTCTCACAAAATAACTTATGGGTGTAGTCGGTCCTGTTAGAAAATTCCTTACCATCTGTGGGTCTGTGAAATCTAGGAAACAGATTCTCTGCTTCCAAAATACCACACAGATTTATTTTGCTTTAGTAAAACATTTCAATTCCAGAAAGGAAAAATTGGAAGGGTTATGGAGAACCCCTGTCTTACCAAGGTCTGAAACTCACCATGGTAACCTCCAATAAACTTCAAGTTGTGCTATCTGTGGTTTGATGCTTTATCCTTTGAGCCTGCTGGAGTGGAAACTCCACTCTTTCTAGTCTTCTGAACCCTACAACCTGTTGGTTCTGCTTCCCTTGACAACCTTGAGTCATACAGGTTCCTTGCCTCATCAGCTGGGACCTCCAGTTGTGGAGTGTTTTCCTTATTTTGCCATTAAGAGGCAGCATCCCCACTCTCTTCTATCACAGATGGGCACTAAGAGAAGATATAAACTATGATGTTCCAGGAACATTATTGGTGAGAGTTGCCAAATGGAAACAACATATTCTCAACAACAGTAAAGTGGGGTACACAAAATTAAATATATTAACACAAAATATTACCATGAACCAATGACCATGGTTGGTCTATAGCCATGTCTAAAAATATGGATAAAATCAGGGAAATAAGCTTACAAATAATAATAATAATATGAATTATAATTGATTTATATTAATATATATTACACAATTAATCAAAATTAACCAAAAGTTATAGTTAGGAGGGTGGTTTTCAAAATATTGAAAAGATAGCTAGAAAAGAACAGACATGTGGGAAATTCTAAGGTTGTGATTTACAAGGGTATTCATTTTGTAAAACTTCAGCAAACTGAATATTTATAATATACTCTTCCATGAGAGTAATAGTTTTTTGCAAACTTATTTTTAATGCAAAGTGAAAGCAAGGAGTTAATATGTCTGATGATTTAGTAAATATATAGATTTTTCACTTACATGCCCTTTAATGGTTAGGACAAAATGTGTAGAAACGGTGGACATTTTGCTTAAAGAAATGATAACAATCACATATTTTGTCAAATAAAATATGCAAAATGTACATCACAGTCCTGCACCCCAAACTATATATTCCATTGTATATGAACACCTAGATTTCTTACTTCACTGAATAGATGATAATCATCAAATGCAAATCTTTCAGTGGTCATCAGAGATTTTGAGGTTCGGGGAGGAAAGATTATTTGTAACATGGGGCATTTTGGAGACATTGGAATTGTTTTGCATGACATTGCAGTGATAGATATAGGCCATTTTACGTTTTGTCAAAACCTGTAAAATTGTGTGGTGCAAAATGTACAGTATAAAGTAAACTATAGACCATGGATATATAATGTTTTAATATTTGTTCATCAAGTTTAACAGATGTAACATACTAATGAAAGATGATATTAAAAGGGGAAAATGTGAGGGGTGGGGATTTGTGTATATGGGAATCCCCTATATTTTCCTTTTTAAATGGGTTATTATATTAGCATTAAATTTTTTGAGAAATTTTTTATTTTGAAATTATTTCCAAGTTTTAGACTAATAAAAGCACTCCTTTATCTTTCAATCAAATTTACCATTTGTTATTATTTTACCTGCTTTTGTTTATCATTTTTTCTTTTTGGTGGGTATTGAGCTCTGGAATGGACAGCTGGTCCCTCACCCCACCCCAGAGGCAAATAGTGCCATGTTAATCCCTTATATTTTCTATGTAACCTTTGTGTATTCTAAAACTTGTTTAAAAATAAAGTTTAAAAAAAAACACAACTCTTTTCTATGGTGGGGCAAAGTATGATTTAAAATTTTTCTTCATCATAATTAATGCTTTTTCTGAATTTAGGGCAGGTTCCTGTTCCATGATTTGATCAGAGCCTCTGCTTCTGACGCTTTGATCCCTGTAATGAAGACACCTCCTTTTGCCCCATTAGAAATGACATTTGATGACTCCCTCTTGAAAAGTCTTTTCAGAGCACTCATCATATCTTTATTCCTGAGACTGTAGATGAAGGAGTTCAACATGGGTTTGACCACAGTGTACATCACAAAGTCTGTTACAGCTGAATGAGCTTTTGGTGATGCAATGTAACTAAGATACACTCCTAGGGGTGTACCATAGAATAAGGAGATGGAAGAGAGTTGAGAGGCACAGGTGGAAAATGCTTTATAATTCCCCTGGATTGAGGGGAATGAGAGTAAATGATAGCAGTGAAGGGACTAGAAACCTGCACCCCAACTGCAAAATACATCATTAATTCATTGAGGAAGTTGTCAGAACAGGAAGACTGGATCATCTGATCAAGGTCACAGAAAAAGTGGGGGAGTTCCAAGTGGTTAGGAAAGGAGAGCCACAACACCATTAAGCTTTGTAACAAGGAATGCAGAGGACTCATGGTCCTGGACGTCAGAACCAGCATTCTACAGAGCTGGGGTTCATGATGGCTGTGTAGTTCAAGAGGTGACAGATAGCCACGAAGCATTCATAGGCCATCTCAGCCTGGAGGAAGTCATCTAACCCTGTAAAGAGAATGAAAAAGTATATCTGGCTGAGGCAGCCTGCATAGGTTATGATGCTGATCTGTGTCTGTCTGTTCACCAGCATCTTTGGCATTGTGGTGGAGGTTAAAGAGATGTCTATAAAGGACACGTTGGACAAGAAGTAGTACATTGGTGTTGTAGAGGTGGGAATCAGTGATGTTGGCCTGAATGATGGGTAGGTTGCCAAAGACAGTGGTCAGTTACATGGACAGAAATAAGCCAAAGAGGAAGGACTGCAATTCTAGTTCCTCTGAAAATCTCCAAAGGAAAAATTCTAAAATTTCTGAATGATTTTATGGTTCGATGTGCTTTATATGACAACCAGAAAGAGTAAAATAACATGACTAATTTTCAAACAAACAGCCATTACTAACCTATCTATAATTTATTTTGGATTCAGGAAATTAATTTATGGATTTGTTTATCAAATCTAAACAAACAGTGCTAACTTTGATTAGCAATTGCTCTCCTACTTTCAGAATTTTAACCAATCTCTCATGCATTGCAAGATTTTTATGGAAATTCTTTCATTCATTTGTGGAATATTCAGTCATCTCTGCTACAGGCACTGACTAGACAATGGGATTATTTTGCTGAAAACAAAAGTTACCTGCAATCTGATGATGGAGAAAGCAATTAATTGAATAAAATCATACCCATATAACATGTCACATGGTGACAACCACTAAAATGAAATGAAAGCAGGTAAATTTGAGAGCTTCAGAAGGAGTGCTCCATGCTCAGGCAAAGCTGGCAGATAGGAAAACATTTGAAGACACCTCAACACAAAAGGCAGAAATCACAAGGATATCAGACATTTATGACCAGCCGAGGGAGTGTCCAAGGTAAAGGCCATAAGGAAAGGGCTTTATTGGATGTTCAAGCTCAATAAGGAAGGCAGAGTAGCTGCGGAATAATAAAAGGTGGTGGGGGGCGGGGGATGTGCAAAGGTATCAAAAAATTTCAGAACAAGGAGACCCCAGATGATGAAATTTCAAGACATAGGGAATCCCTTATCTGCATGTTGTACTTCTTGCACTTTTTTAAGCTGGTTGCAAATGTTTATTAGTTCACCAGAGTAATTGTACTAGCTGGAGATAGATTAGATAGATAGATAGATAGATGATAGATAGAGAGAGATAAACATATAGGTAGTATATACATGCATATATATATATGTAAATATGCAAATATTAAGAAATTTATAATAGGATTGTCCTCATGAGAGCATGGGGATTGGTGAGTCCAAATTCTGTACAGCAGGCAAGTCAGAAACTCAGTGAAGGTAATATTGAATTCCCCCAAAGAAGCTGGACACTGGAAATTCCAGTGAATGTGTTGATGAAATCCCCAGGAGTAGATGGATGCCTGAAGTAGAAATAGATATGCTTTTTTATGACTAATGAAATCCTCAGCATTCCCTTTAAGGCTTCACTGATTGGATGACAAGACTCCTGTCATTACAGTAGGCAATCCTCATTGTTGGTTGTAGATACAATCAGCTACAGATGGAGTAAAATGACTAATGATTTAAATCCACACAAGAAACATCCTCAGAGTAACAATCAATTCAATGCTTGCTTGACCAAACAACTGGACACCATAACCCAGAGAATGTGACACATGAAATTTACCAAAACAATCCACACTTCATAAACTTATCTGCCATACACATCTCCTTAAATGATACTTAATTTCTAAATAATGTCAATAGCATAGAGATAATTTTACCTGAAATAATTCAACTATCTTGCATACTACCAGAAATGCACTAACACTAACATCAGAAGAGGATGCAATAATTAGGTAATATTAAATATTATCCATTATATCATGAAACTTAAATACTATACTATAACATAAAGTTAATACACTTTATTTAATATGTTATAGGAATAAGGGAAAAAGAAAACAAGATATTTGCTTTATATAACAGAGAAGGGAAGAAATAACTCCCTATTTTTGCAACTGGTTATATGGTCCTAGCTCATATTTAAATTACCTCCTTCTTTTACCCATTCCTTATTCACTGTACACTCAGCAAACACCTCAGCTGGTCATGGCAATTTGCCTGATTTAGTGATTCACTTCTTCAATACTGACAGAGCTGGGCTGTTAGTAGTCTGCGTGGGATGGGTTGTTGCAGTTTTCCAATGATTTTAGCCACAGGACTTGATAGCATTGAGATGCCCTATAATCAAGATCCTTCTCTACAGCCAGTACATAACTTCCTTCTTTGCCTGTTGATTCAGAGGCATGGGCAGCCCAAAGTGGTCTGTTGGCTATCTCAACCTCCAGTTCAATGGAAACATTGTTGGATCTCCTGGAGGAAGCACTCTTCCTTTTGGAAAGAAGACCTCTAGACCAGCAGAGCATGAGGTCGAAGATACACGAAGCAAAATTTTCTAATGAGTTAATAGGAGTAATATAGTGAGTGGCGCCACTCCCATTTCTATATCTTATTTCCTGGATCCATGAATCCTGCCTATGGGAGAAACAGCAACATAGACTGGATGCTGATTAAGAGGTTCCTGGAGAACTTTCTCTAGCACTTCAAGGTATTCTTACTCAGCTACCAGAATAATTGTGTCCTCCAAAAGCTATTCCAATATTCTATCAATCCAGCTGCTTCAGGATGATGGGGAACATGGTAAGACCATTGAATTCAATAAGCATGGGCCCATTCCAACATTTCATTTACTATGAGGTTAGGAGAAGTCCAAAATCAATGTATCAGTAAGGCAACACTTTGTCCTTGAAGACTATGGAGTTCTAGGCCCTGCTGCAACTACTCTTTGGGTCTTTGGCTTTTCCCTCAAACGTCCATACTCATAATGGTATCATCTCTTTTCTTTTCTGGGTTCCATTGGCTTCCAGCTTTTTCCTCCAGTGTTCCTTCTGTGGCCTTCTCTATAACACCTCTGGTAATATTATTAAGACCCATCCTGATTCAGTTGGCTGCGTATTATAAAAAATGATATCTTCCAGTGACCCTTTTTACTATGGATTCACATCTGCATGAATTGATTAAGATTAATAACCTGTTGGTCTGGGATACATAATTCAACCAGCCACACAAGTACCAGGGATGCATTAATTTACTCAGGAAATGATACCATGTATGGAAGAGCAACTGCAATTAGAGTCAGGACCTGGTTAAGTTTATGATTATCCAGTATCATCCTCCAAGTTCCACATGTTTTCTGTACAAGCCAAATAGGAGAGTTGAAGGGGTGGTAATGGAGTAACCACTTTTGCATCCTTCAAGTCCTTGATTGTGGCACTGATACCTGAAATCCCTCCAGGAACACAGTACTGCTTTCTTTCACTATTTTACTGGTAAGAGGCAGTTCTAGTGGCTTCTACTTCTCCTTTCCTACCATAATAGCACTATTTCCACAGGTCAGTGAACCAGAGTTAAGGTTCTGCCTGTTGCTGAGTATGACTCTTTCAATTATACATTCTGGAACTAAGGAAGTAACCACCGGATGGGGTTGGTAAACCACTGCAGTCAGTGTAGAGAAAGACCTGAGATAAAACTCCATTGATCACCTGACCTCCATTTATCCCTGTATTTACTAGGGGATCACAGTGACATTTTGGGTCTTGTGGAATTCACATCATTCCAGAGACAGAGTGCAATAATCCCCAAATGCTTGAACATTTTTGTATTCCCAACATACAATCACTTAGGTAAAAGGCTATTTTATGTGTTTTGGGATTGCTGGAAGATTAAAAGTTTAAAATTGTTGGCAGTATAGCAGGCTTGAACCCCATATCTCTTGGCCTTCACTTCTTTCAATGAGTTCTGAGCCTATCAGCTGTCCCAAGTCTGGAAATTGGTTGAGGGACCATGATTTTGTGTGTGAGTGTGTGTGATTCAAGTTAGGCATTTGTCCACTTATCATAGAAGGCTTCTAATGTATATCAATTCAGAATCTAGTAGACTGTCCATTCATTTCATATCTAGGTACCCCAAATCATCTAGCCAATGGCACATGTCTGTGAGTCAGACTGTTCTGATTCCAGCTTTGACTTTGTTGTCCAATAAGGTAGCCACACCTACCTTGTTTTTGACAATGAAGTGCTGCCACTCAACTTCTGCCGCTCAGAGTGCAATCTTCCCTTTTGTGTTTTCCAAGTTCTGTGATAGCAATTCCCAAACTAATTTCTGATATACAGGAGACAGTGACCACAGGGGATTTCATAGTTAGGGATGATAGAGATGCTCTCATAATTTACTCCTCACAATTGTGGTGAAATATGTGTCCTCTGCATATTCTTTGTGTGGATAAACAGGTCTAACATGATGAATCCACTCCCACAGTCCAATCTATTTAGATCTTAGGTTCCCTACATCTATATTATACCATGGAATTTCTTGTATTTCAATGTCACTTAATGTAGGCCACTGTTTAGTCAATGCCTCACCAACAAAGCAAAGAAACTGACAGCCCATGTAATTCATCTAGTTACATAATTCAGTCCAGAATCTCTGCTTAATGGGCTTATATCAATAAATTCAGCCTGATGCAATTTTTTTTCCTCTCCCCATTATCCCACATCCTTCATATCCATTCCCATACATATTCATCTGATTTTTTTCTGTACATTTGAAAACTCATGTTGTTCTTTTGAGTGCAGCACACCTACCCATAGGTCACACTTCATATCCTAACTTTTGGGGGCTATGGGGATTGGCAAACCTGAATTCCATAGGGAAGACCACAAGTAGAAGCTTGATTAAGAAGCCCAGAGATGGACACACAAACACAAACACACAAAGAAAGACATTCATGCACACACAGACACAAACACCCACACAGACACCTACACAGAGAGACACACACAGAAACACCACAAAATGATCTTCTGGTACTGTGTTGATTGCATGCTCTTCTCATCCCCAGAAAAGCTGAATAGGCCATGATTGTGTACGGATCAAACTGCCATCATATATTTCCTCCAAATATTTTGGAATGATACCCAGAACTTCCAGCACATAAAGTCCTTGCATATGAAAGTTAGGGGCTTCATTTTGTTATGACAATTTTCTGCCCTGGGTTTAAGGAAACATAAAAATTTGCTACATAAGTGGAGAGACAGAAATGCAATGTACCTGATGGAAAAGAAAAATTATAATCTCAAATCACCACTGTGATAAAGAAATTTCTTTGTTTCTGGTGGGACACCAACCTTGATAATATTCCATAATACTCAGAAAAACTAAAAAGAGTAAAATCAGTTTATCTAAAATAAAAGTAGTGATATTTTCACTACTGTACAAGACATCATACAGATTGAAAGAAACAAGAGTATAATGACCAAAGTGAACAAACCAATTTTTCACAAAATAAATTATAATAAGTATCACAATTTTGTGAAATTTTGGAAAATTTTATGGGAAGTGGTAGAAGATTTTTAAATGATATTAAATGCAAAAGAAATTGGAAATGTCAAAGCTGATTTTGAAATTCAGAACTTGTATTATATTAACTGTTGACATTTGATAGGAACCAAACCATTTTAATTCTTAATATAGTCATATATAAAAGAGTGACTTTGGGGGAAGTGGGTGTGGCTCAATGGATAGAGTTCCCGTTTACCATATGGGAGGCCCGGGGTTTGCTTCTCGGGGCCTCCTTGTGAGGGCAGGCCAGCCTGCGAGGCACGGTGGGCTGATGCAGCAGGACCTCACAGCAGGAAGCGGGTGTGGCTCAATCATTAGAGCCCCTGTATACCATGCGGGAGGCCCCGGGTTCGCTTCCCAGGGCCTCCTTGTGAGAGCAGGCCAGCCTGCGAGGCGTGGTGGGATGATGCAGCAGGACCTCACAGCAAGGGGAAGATAAGCAGACACGGAAGAAACACACAGCGAATGGACACAGTAAAACACAAGCAGCAAGGGGTGGATAAATAAATAAATAAATAAATCTTTAAAAAAAAAAAAAAGAGTGACTTTGGTATCCATCTTCATGAAATAGTGAAGATAAGAAATCGATATCTGGGAAATGCTTAGCATTATTCCTTCCTGTAAATGAATGAATGGCTATCACTGGTGATGAAATGAGACTGATTTCCCTTCTACCTCTCAAATGTCTCATTCTTTCCAAATAATTACCCAATCCCACATCCTTATTTTAGTTCCTTAGGAAGCCTCCCAATAATCACAGACTCTGTACCCCTCTAGATTATAGAGCAGAAAAAGGTGACCTGTTGTCAAGTGATAAAAAAAAAAAATTGAGATGATGGCGGAAGTTGATGTGATAATAGAAGTTGATGTAACCACAAGAGATAAATAGTACAATAAAGAAAACTGGATGTGAAATCTAGAGAACATTATTTTTGAAACAATTAATCATTTTTAATGATTTAGGCAATATGTATAAAACAGTAATCATTAATAATCTTTAAGCCAAAGGGCGCAGGGCTTTCTAAGTTTGAAAGGCAATTGAAGAAAAATAAATGTGACACTGAAAGACTGATTTGAAAACACATAATTTATAAACTTTCACACAATGCCCCTAAATACTTCTATACATACATAAAAGAACTAAAAAGCAAGCAGCTAAGACACTAAAGAAAGAAAGAAAAGGAAAAGGAAAAGGAAATCCTCTAGTTTTGTATTTGAAGGATTGAAAGCAGAACAACAATTGAAACACTCAGGCCCCAGTATACAGACCAAGACTTGAAAAACAACTGCCTTCAATGGAAAACTTAAAAGGCTAAAAAACTCATATTAATGTAACTACATCAATAAAGGAATTATTACCATGTAAAGTTTTTAATATACCATCTGACAGCAATTAAATAAAACTGAACTTTTCTCATGTAATACCCACTGAGGGAATATTTGTCTCTGGAAATGCTGAGCAACGTAAAATCTGCCTCCATTGTACAGGACCTTTGTCATCAATAGAAAAACATGCTCAAATAAAGCACTCAAGAAAAAACCCTCACTTGTATACATTCCTCCACTGCTAATAACCTATTTTTCCCTACTCTCATTTAGTAAAGTCTCCATGCATAAATGTTCTGCTTTCCTTGGAGCCACTTTATCCCACTCCTTCCTACTAGTGGGATTGGTCCTTCCAAACCAATCACTAATTGTCAACAAGAACCCTTGCATAACTGATTCCAATAGACACCTCCTTTTCAAACATAATAAATATAAACAATCATAGATTATACCAGCAGAGAAAAGCACGATGACCTCTCAGCTCCAGGCTAGTCTGGCATGCCTCTCAGATGACATCAGGGAAACGCTCTTGGCTTACTTTCTCCCTTATCATTTTCCTGCAAATTTTGCTGAGTTTACAGACTCAATGGGATTTTTTTTCTCTCAGAAGGTCTCAATGTGGAAGTACAAAGTACTTCCCAGATGGTTGGTGAAGGGGCTGAAGCTCTTTCACCATCAATATTGCAGAAGGATGTCTGGCGTCAGTCCCCCAGCCAGAGTTGGGGCTCCCAAGGAAACCATCAAGTCCCATACAGCCCAGGGTTTCCCAGGATGAGAGAAATCAGCAGAGGAGATATTTACAGCTTCATTATAGCCACACATAACACGTTTCACTCATACTCTGTTCTGGCAGAAACAAAATTATTACAACTGATTCTCTGTACCCAGTAGTCCAGGTTCTGATGCAGGGAAATCCCATTTCTATGATTTCTCCTCCATGAACTCCCCTGCCTTCCACGGATGTAATCTCCTAACAAATACCCCATCCATTGTCTTAACTGTGTTCCAAAGTTTAGGACTGGGTTGCCAGCTTGGTCTATGTCCCTTAGTTCTCCAAAGCTCTGACATGTGGTGAGGATACAACCCTTGACATTACCTCTAGAAATTTATTATTCTTTTCAATAAAGAGGGAGACTGTATCCATTAAATATAAAACCATGGAAACCATAACTGCTACACTATTTTGCTTGAGGACCCTTTGCCAAAACATTTAGGAATTTTGTGCTTGTAACAATTACCACCTGTCTTTTTGTCCCTTACTTTTAAAAATGTTTCTTCATTATAAGAAATGTATTTAGACTTACTTACACACCATGGCCTGAGCCTACCATCATGAATGGTTATTCTCATTTATTTTTCCTGTAAATCCCTGTGTGGCACTCCATTTATAGCATTAATAAATCTGTTAGTAATTCCATAAATTAAAAAATAGACAAGTTTTTACAAGTTTACATTGTAGTAACCTAAGTACAATTCAAAATGTTTATTTTAACCATCTTCAAGTATAAAATTTGCTGGTGATATTTATATGCACAATATGTGGCTACAATCAACATAATTTACTTAAACTGTTTCATCACATCAAACAGAAACTCTGCACATATTAAGCAATAACCATTCCACACCTTGGTGCCTGGTAACATAATTTACTATCCATATCTATGTATTTCATATAAGCAAAAACACACTATATGTATTTTTTCATGCCTGTCTTAGTCCTCTCAACATGGTGTATTCAAAGTTTTTCCATTTTGTAGCATGCATCAGAAGCTGCTGAATAATATTCCATTTAGCATATAAATTGCCTGGAACAAAGAGAAGATCCTTGGGGACTTGCCATGTTCTATTCTGGTTTGGATTCTGGTTCAATGGATTATATCTAGTTTTTGAAAATTCATTGAGCTTGTGATATGACAACTTTTCTTATATGTGTTACAATAAAAAATAGGAATTTTTAAAAGTCTCATTTTGCACATCACTTTGTAGTACTCCATCTTTGATTCCATTATTCCTCAATATGATGTGGCTTTTGTGTCTATAAGTGCAGCAGATATTTAAAAATAAAAGGATATGGGAGAAAGTGTAGCTCATTGGTTGAGTGACTGCTTCCCATGAATAAGGTTGGTTCAATCTCCAGTACCTCCTAAATTATACATACATAAGTACATAAATAATAAATAGAAAAAGGAGACTTAACAATTAAACAACTTTCCTGAGCTACCATACCATCTTTATACTGCCTAACTCTAGATGTGTGATGTATGGATAAATAAACCAAAATGTGATTGTGTCACTTTTCTGGGGGATTTTCTCTTACTAGCAGCTGAATTCTATCCATAACTAGATCCCCTGTTCTTTTAGAATTATTGTAAGGTTTTCCACTAAGAAATGATTTCCAAAGGGATAAAAAATATAGATATCATATTTATTTTTTTAAAATTTATACCTTTATTATACTCATAGATTGAGAAAACTCAATGTTAAAAGGTAAGTACTCACCAAATTTGTTTCAACACAATCATAATAAAACCCTAGCTGAGTAATTGGAGAAATTGACAAGCTAATTCTAAAATGAGTAAGGAATTACAAAATACGCAGAGTGATGTATACAATTGCCAAAACAAAGAACACAGTTGGAAGGTATCTAATACCTTGGCTTTATGACTTACTATTTTTTTTAAATGACATTGGAATTCCAAAACCAGTCCAGCCCATCTCATATCCTGCCACAACCCACAGAATTGAATGGGAGAGAATGACTTAATTTTTTAAATTTAAATATATGTTTAATTTTTTTAAAAAAGTTAGTTAGATCACATAAATGTTACATAAAAATATAGGGGAATCCCATATGCAACGCTTCCTACACCTCCCACATTTTCCCACATTAACAACATCTTTCATTGGTGTGGTATATTAGTTATGATTGATGAAAATATTTTAGGGCATTTCCACTAAGCATGGATTATAGTCTACATTGTAGTTTACACTCTCTCCCACACAATCCTGCAGACCATGGCAAGACACGCTACAGCTTGTATATGTCATTGCAATACCATTCAGGAAAATTCAAAAATCTCCAAAATGCCCCAGAATTTCACCTTTATTTCCCTCTCCCTGCCCTCAGAAAATTTTGTGGCCACTGCCTCCACATGAATGATATAATTTCTTCCATTGCTGGAATCACAGTTTGTCTATAGTTGAATACCAGTAAGTCACATTAATCTATAGTTCATTCCCTAATCTTGAGGATTCTGGGATGGTGTGGCTCACTCCACCTCTAATTGAGAGGAAGGTTTGGTTCCATGAAGCAGATAGATGGGATTCTCTTGCTTGCAGTTGTAGACACTCTTGATTCCTTGGAATGTTTGTTGCCCATCATCATCTCCTTGTTAGTGTCCTGGGTAAATCCAATGAAATGGAGAGTAGGTATTGCAACTCCGTTGAGATTCAGGACCCAGCTGGCACATGAGCTGCCCAGAGATTAAATTCTCTTGGACATATATCTACCAACTCCCTCACCAACTATAATTTATAAATAAAAGGGACAAAAGCATATGTAGAGAAGTCACATCTGTGTCCAGCACTGTCACACTCTGGAGCACAAACTCCAAAGTAAGGCTACTGGCAAGGCACCAAACTCTGGAGCTATCTGCCATGACCATAGGACCTGGGTGTCTCCAAAGCATTCAGGATCCCCATTATTTGGGGTAGTATCTACCTTGGCTGTTTATGAGATGCTGTGGGAACATGCAAAAGTGTTACCCCTCTGATTATCTCCCAACTAATTATGAAATCTCTTGCCATATACTCATTTGTCTTTACATTTTTCCTCTTTTATTTAATGTCTTTTTCTAATTGTAACAACAGCTGGTGCTTGGAAGTAATCCCTCAATGCCAGGGAAGCTCATCCATGGGAGTCATGTCCCTCACTGTGGGGAAAGTAATGCATTTATATGCTGAGATTGGCTTAGAGAGAAAACATATTTGAGCAAGAAAGAGAATCTCAGGAGGTAATTCTTAAGCATTCTACAACAGTAGGCTAAGTTCCAAATTCAAGAGCTAAAGGATCATAAAATTAGTCGTCATTATCAAGGGCCCATCAATTGACCATCATTCCTCACTAGTCTTTGCCCATATATCTGGGAGATTGTTGCTGTTCCATTAGAGAATGTGGCAGAGCTCTCCAGGATGGGAATTCAATAATCTTTCAGTTGTTGTGTGAATCTCTACCTACTTTGGCAATGCCCCATGAACATTTGAACATCTTTATATACCTTAAATTTATGCCCAGGTGAACTTCCTTCCATATATCCCCCATCACTGACACCCCATCCCATTGATCATTCCCTACCATAGTTTTAACATTTCTGTGATGAAAACTTCTTAAAAAATGAAGCTAAGAATATTGCCAAATTCAATTAAGAGGAAAATGAAATAATAATGACAGGTTTAAATGTAAGAAATAAAATACATAATAATTTAGAGAAACTAAAAGTAAAATAAAGAAAAAAAAATTGGGGTATTAAAAAATGAAAAACATTAAAAAATAAAATTAAAAAAATTTTTTTGATGTTTTCCCTTTCACTGCTGTAATATCAGTTGTCCTGTATGTACAGTGACATATTCTTCCATTTCTTCCACAGTGCCTTACTTTTGTTTTTTTTATAAATTGTCTTCAAAGAAGTTTTAGGACACAGTAAGCTACATACAGAATATAGGGGACACCCATATACCCAATATCTTCCCCCTTTCCCCCCTTCCCTATTAAAAATCTTTTTGCATGTGGATGGTACATTTGTTATAACTGATGTATAAGTATTGAAACATAGCTACCAACCATGGTCAATAGTTTACATTATGGTTACAGGCAGAAATCACCTGTGATGCCACTTGGTCCTGGGGTCTTCTTATTTGGGTGGTTTTTGATGACTAATTCTATATCTTTCCTTGTGATTACACTGTTGTGTTCATCATTTTTTTTCTTTCATCAATGGAGGTTGTTTCTGTGTTTCTAAGAATTTGTCCAATAACTCTAAATTATCCTTCTTATTGGTATATAGTTTTTCAAAGTATCCTCTTATGATGCTCTTTATTTCTGTGGTGTCGGCAGTGATATCCCCTTCCTCATATTTATTTTGTGTATTTGAATCTTCTCTCTCTTTTTTTTTGTTAGTCTAGATAAGGTTTGTCAATTTTATTGATCTTCTAGAAGAACCAGATTTTGGTTTGCTTATTTTTTATATGGATTTCTTATTTTCTCTTTCAATTAGTTCTGCTCTAATCTTTGATATTTCCTTCTTTCTACTTCCTTTTGGGTTGCATTTGTGTTCTTTTTCTTCTTCCTGCAGGTGTGCATTTAGGTATTCCATTTTAGCTCTTTCTCTTTTTTTTTGATATATGCATTTATGGCTATGAATTTCCCTCTCAGTACAGCTTTTGCTGCATTCCATAGATTTTGTTTTGTTGTGTTGTCATTTTCATTCATTTCAAGGTAGTTACTGATTTCTTTTGAGATTTCCTTCTTGACCCACTATTTGTCTAAGAGTGTTTAACTTCCATATCTTTGTTTGTAGTCTGGTTCTCTGGCCCTTACTGATTTCCAGCTTCATTCCATTGTGTTCAGAGAAATTATTCTGTATAATTTCAGTCTTTCTGGGCTCACTGAGAATTTTTCTGTGACCTAGAATGTGGTGTATCTTGGAGAATGATCCATGTGCACTCGATATGAATGTATATCCTGCTGTATTTGAATGCAGTGTTCTGTATATGTCTACTTGGTCCTGTTCCCCTAATGTATTATTCAAAGCCCTTATTTCTTTATTGATTCTCTGTCAAGATATTCTTTCTAATGGTGATAACGGTGTATTAAAGTCTCCCACTATAATTTTAGAAGTGTCTATTTCTCCACTTAGTTTGTCCACTGTTTAACTCATGTATTTTCAGGTGCCCTTGCTAGGTGCATAAATGTTTATGATTGTTCTTTCTTCTTGAAAGATTATTCTTTTTACTAATATATAGTGTTCATCTTCATCTCTTGCAA
>JAQZBX010035256.1:0-24669 GCA_029593785.1 Cabassous unicinctus
AACTGAATGTCTCTTGTGAGTGCCGAATTTCAGCTTCCAGGGTTACCCTGCAACTCAATCCTTAAGCCTCCAGCTAGAAATGTGCTGCTTGCATTGAATTTCTGAATTCAAGTGGGCAAGGCAGATTTCACCTTGAGATGTCTGGTTCTAGAGTCCTGGCCCCTGATGGCCATTCTGCATCTTTAATCTTGATCTGGGTCTATGATAGGACTTCACTGGACCGATCCTTCACGTGACTGAGCTTCAGTCATGGACTTGTGTTTGGATCCTGTGTTGATAGTGTTTAGCCCCGAGGGTAAGTTCACAGCAAAGTGAACGATGAAGCAATTTGGGTGTGGGGGAGTGGGGGTGGGGTGCTTTTTTTCCAATTCACAAATAGCATCAGGGGCTCCATTTGGGCTCTTGTAGGGAGAAGTGACTGCCCCCAGTGGTGACACAGGTGTTGTGGCAGGTTTGAAGAGAAGCAAGTTACTTCCTCAGTTTGATAGTTGCATCACGGTGCTGATGGCTTTGAACTTCCATTGAAAATTTCTCTTGGCTCAAGGCTTGGGTATGAGATTCTCTCAACAGGATGACCATGTCCTTGACCCATCCCACGCCCACTGCTTGCCCAGGGTCTTGAGGTGTTTAGAAGCTCACCCTTGGACAGTGATTGGTTTCACTTTCGCAAGCAGCCCTTCATTTTTCTTTGTAGCAGATAACAAAATATTTATTTTCTTTGTGTAAAAGTAAATATAGTAGACAATCATATAGAGAATTACAGTTGCAAAGCAGAGCAAAACAAATATATAAATTATGGCAGTTTTAAAAGAAAAATCTAACAGTCAAATGATGTCTAGGTCAGTTTTAGAATCAACTTGGTTTTTACCACAGCAGTTCCATTCTCTTTCTCTAAATATCTTAGCACAATTCTGTAAACTACATGTCTAACACCAAAGAGATATAAGTTCAATGACCATACTATATGGTCCTCAGATGTAAAGCAGCAAGGTCAATTCCCATCTAAAGACACACAAAGGAAATGAAGGCATGACATTTAACAGAAGTCACTAGTGAACACTTTTTAAACTGCCTCCTCTTAGAGGTAGTGGGATGGAAAGGAACATTCTAGGTATGAAGGAAGCAAGAAATACACATTTGCTAGAATTTCTATGGATTTATGTGCAGTTGGGGAAGTTCAACTAACACTTTTTTGGGGGAGATGTGGGGAGGAAGAAGCAGAGGATAGTACTCATTTCCATAATTGATTTTGTTTCACTTAGATAAGTTTACAACCATGGGATAATTGAATACACTACAAAGCATTGGTAATCTGGCTCTTAAGAATGTATGTATTAGCACTAGGTGTTTAAAAAAAACACTCAAAAGCTAGAGGTTTGCTATGATATGGTTCCTCTCAAGGTAGCCATGGCCAGAAGTTGCTTAATAGGTTAGAGGTTTCTAGAAGGGCAATTATGAAAAGATGAAGAGAAATGAAAATCCAGAGATGCATGGTAGACCCTCGGTATTCAGAACACATTACAGGCTTCCTCCCATCCGAGATAATGTTATACATTGTGCTTTCCAAGCTGCCACTGTTCAGAGACCCATTACCTTAGTATCCTGATCAATGCCCCCTCCACCCATTCCCACAAAACTAAACTTGTCAATAACTTGTAGAATGTTTTATCTCAGTGATTTCTGCCACCAGTTTCCTCAAATATTTATTTTCACCAGCCTGAAGTTAAAAATACAGTGAAACACTGAAATGAAAACCAATTTCTTGGTTTTACAGCCACATCAGAAGGAAAGGTACTTAAAAAGTAATTTGTAGAGGACTTTATTTCATAAGTCCTTAAAAAATATTCAAATATCTTACTGTACCATAAAATATCATCTCTCAGTACACTAACCGGCATAATGAGTCAGAAAAACTAACATTACAACAACTTTAAACTTTGACCATTTATATTTTCATGTACATGTGGACCTAGTTTCATGGTCACTAACCTGAGCCTCCTGACAATAAGTCAAACAAATAATTTATTCTTCAAAAAGGCCAACTTCATTTTTGTGTATATACTTTTTGTATTGCATCTTACAATGGTAATAACAAAAGCCTATTTCTTACAAAAAAAAACATAAAACCATCAGAGCTGGTAAACATGAACATATACAAACACATCCAAACAAATGGCTTTAGAGAAAAACTAGCAAACATTGGCTGACCACCCTCAAGAGAGGAAACACCAAGGTAAAGGATATAGAAAGAAGAAGGAAAGCACATTTAAGCCATTTCCAGTATGTATTTTTTCAAAATACAGGGTAAAATGAAAAAAATCAGGAAATGTTAACATTGCCAACATTAATTGCCAACAATTAAATAGATTTTATTTTGACATGAATTTGATATTTTAAAAATGATCCTTAAATGGATATAAAAATCTGCCCATCATTGACCTGATTCCAGAATGAAGGGTCAGCTTCATTTTCTGAAGAGGAAATCAAAGGAAAATGCAGACATTTGTGGCCCTCCACCCCATCTCTGAGCATCAGGCTGTGTTCTGAGTTCTAGCCCTACCACCCCAGAACCCGAAACCAGCCCAAGCTGGAGAGACAGACAGGTCAGGGTCCAGGAGTCTGTGTCCCATGGGTGCCCAAGTGTTCCCACAAGGTATTCTCCAAGTCTACCCTACCTACCCACCAAACCCCAGGGAGGATGAGTGAGCCATCGCACTCCTTGTAGTTCTGTTGGTCTTTTGGTGCCCCCTACAGGCCACTTTTGTAGGGGCACATAACATTGACCATCTCTGCCCAGGTAGCCTTGGGGTAGGTGTGGTCCCATTGGGGGTGGGATGCCCTTTGTCTTCAGCCTTGGTGGGATTTGGGTCTGCAGGTGTTGTAGGATGGGTGGAGCACTGGTTCCTAAGATTCTGTGCCTGTGGCCGAGGGTGGAGGTCCAAAGTGAGCCCAGACTTCCAGTCATCCCTCCTAAGGCACCAGACCAGTGAGTGAAGACATCAGGGCTTATGAAACCTGACCCGACACCACTTGAATTCCACCAAGCATTCCCAGTGATACTACATGGAGAAGAAGAATCACCAAAGTGAACTTCTGTATTCCAAGGAGAATGAGGGGGAAGATGGGTAATTGTACACAGCCAATGTTACAAATAATACAAATGTATAAAAAAGATATGCAATTACCATAATATCTGGTGAATTTTTCCCATTATATATTTGTTCTCTTGAAACATTGAGATGTGGAAGAAGACTAGGACCAAGCTCCTGTATAGATTAATATATAGATATAGATAACACATGTATATATATATTAATTACTTAGAACATTTCATTAAGTTTGCATGTGAGAAAACATTTGCCAGTGATCTCATAGAAATTAGAATGGGAACTGTGTGGGAGAGAGTGTGGTCTACGATGTGAACTGTGGTCTATGCTTGGTGGCAAGGCCCCAGGATGTGTATATCCATTGCTGGTGATATGCCACACTGATGAAGGATGGTGGTGTGGGATGTTGTGGGAGGTGTGGGAGGTGGGGAACATGGGAATCCCTGTAATTTCTGTGTAATATTTAGGTAATCTAAGCACCTTTAAAAATATATATATATAAAATAACATTTATGTAGGCAAATGCACATATATGCATATATATTTATATATCATTTTAGAAATATTGGCATGTATTGCGAAAATTTTGATTTTTACCCACAATAAAAAAAAAAAATTAGAATGGGGAGGTTATACAGCAGGAGTGAATTTTAATTTTGACTTTATACTCTTTTCACAGCATGTTCCTGATAAGACTGTTCCTTTGTCCTCCAGTCCATATTCTTTGAAGACACCATAAGTGTCTCTAATTAGTCTCTTGGTTTCATTAACTGCTAGACACTTTCACAGAGATTTCTCTAGAAAGGGGGCTTTTTCCTCTCAGTTTAGGGAAAGCTATCTGAGCAGGTTCTCTGATCAGATAATCTGTCAGGTAGGGTTGGTTTGGTTTTGATTTTGTTTATATGGATTATTTTGTGATTTTTATCCCATTCTCTTTCTCAGTTTGCAAATCATTTTGGGACAATGGTGACAAAGTATACATTTCTAGATAAACATTATATTTATTAGACCACTCAACCAGTCTGATAGTCAAAAATAATCATTTTAATGGTACCATTCATGAAAATTGAAACTACTCAACTAGAACTTCCAGCTATTCTGAATGGTGTTAAAAACAATTCAGCCCAAATACGAATTGCCTTAAAATTTGCTTATGATTTACAAAAAAATAAGTGTATGTCAGTGATGTTGGTAAATGTGGAAGTTTGCTGTATTGGGAAATTTAGTTTTTACAAATTTATTTTCAGCAAATTGCTAGTAGACAATGTGCTGTGTTCAGTAATTGTGATGAAACTGACATTGTAGAGGAGACAATTTGTACATGCAAAGATAAATCATATGTCCCTATAGAATCCAGTGTTTAGAAGGCCCAGCTCACTTATTCTTAGAATTACATTCATACATTCACTTTCTGCAAAAATTTGAAGTAAATTAACATAAAGATAGCAATGTGCATGAATTCATTTCTGTTTCCAAAACTTTCATCTGGTTTCCTAACACCTTTTGAGCAATGAACCTAATTTATGGGTGTATTCCATTCCATTTAAGCATAGTTTAAAATATTTTTTCCTTGTGTCCATTTCCCTTTGAAAACTTGTTTATACACACACACACAAACCATCTTTTATGCCTAAGAGGAATAGATGAAAGCAAGGAGCCCTTCCGTAGCCCAGTTCTCCTCACATTGAGCACTTGGGCCTGGGGATAATTACTGAAACTCTCAGTGTTACTTAATCTGACAAGGAAGGAAAAAGGTGAGTCATTGGCTTTAAACTTCCTAGTTAAAAAAAAAGACCTATGCCAAGTGAAAAAACCAACCTTAAAAAGTCACATATTGGATGATTCCATTTATATAACTCTCTTGAAATGACAAAATTATGGAAATGAAAACAAATTAGTGTTGCCAGGGGTTGGGAAAGATGAATATGGGGGTGGGGATCTGAGGAAAGTCGGTAAGATGTAAGTTCTGTACCTTGATGGCATAGTGGTTAGATAAACTGACACCAGTGAAAAAGTGGGGAAAAAAAAAAGAACTGTGCACACATTGTATCAATTTCAATTTCCTGGCTTTGATATTGTTCTATAGTGATGTCAGAAGCTACTATTAGTGGAAACTGGGTAAAGGGTATATGGGACATCTCTGTACACTATCTTTGCAAACTTCTCTGAATCTATAATTATTTCAAAATAAAAACAAAAAACAATAAATTGTATTGCAATATACTGCAATGAAATGATATGAAAATAAAAATACTATTCACAAGAGCATCAAAAATATAAAATAAATACATCTATGAATCGGAAAGATGAACAAGATCAGTAAACTGATCACTCACTTTAAAAACCTTTCTAAAAGAAAAAATAAAATAAATGGAGTAGACCATGTAAATGGACACCAACCACAGTTTTGGCAAGATCTCAGTTCTACCCAAATTAATTTATAGGTTCACTACCATCCCAAGTAAGATGCTAGCAGGTTTTTCTGCAACTAAGGAGCAGATTTTAAAATTCATATGGAAATGAAAATAACTTAGAACAGCCAAAAAAACTTTGAAAGAAAAGAAGTAGATTTAGAAGACCTAAACTACCTGATATCAAGACATAATTTAAAGCTCCACTCAAGAACATGTGACTTTGGCAAGTAAATAACCAAGTCAATCCATGAAACACAGTTCAGAGACCAGAAATATCCTCATACATATAGATAATAGATTTTCTGCAGATATGACAATTCAGTGGAGGAAATATGGGCTATGCAATAAATAGTGTTCAATCAATCACATATTGATAACAGACTGGAATGTGAAATGTGAACTCTAAAAGTTCCATAAGAAAACATGAAAATCTTCATGTTTTTGACTTGGGCAATGGTTTCTTAGCTATGGCAGGAAAACCACAATTTCCAAATAAATAAAATAGGACTTCATTAAAATGAAAAATTTCTGTTATTCAAAAGACACCGTGAAGAGAATTAGAAAATAAGCCACAGACTCAGAGATAAGTTTTGAAAATCATGTATCTGTTAAATGACATATCAAAAATGTGGTGAGAGCTCACAGAGCTCAAGAATAACAAAATTATAGGTAAAATATTCAAACACTTTAATAAAAAGACAATGCATTGATGTCAAATATGCACCTAAAAAAGATGCACAAAACCATTAGTCTTTAGGAAACTGCAAATTAAAATCACAACACATCAACTCCAATAGCTAAAATTTAAGAAGACTCAACATACCAAAGGTTGGCCAGGATGTGAAGGAACTGGAACCCACACAGAATGCTGGTGGGAATGTAAAATGGTACTTCTCTTTGAGAAATAATGCAGTTTCTTATAAAACTAAACAAACACCTGTTATAAGGCCCAAGCATACAGAGAGAGACAGTTACCTATGGGTCTGGTCAGCAGGAACAACAGATTTTCAGTCACCGCATGGAAAGTCAAGCAAGGCCCCCAAAAGGAGACAAAAGGGAGCCCAAACTGGAAACTAAAACTGAAAATTTTACTTGATTGGAGATACCAACCATACTTAAAAGATTTTGTTCAAGAAGACAAGAAGAAAGGAGCACACTGTTGGTGAGAATAATATCGGGTCTGCCCTTATCTTCCTAGAAAGAATAGAGAGAGGTAATTGACTAGTAATAGTAGAGACTCAGAGCCCTTTTTTTTAACTTTTCAAAAGGAGAGAGACAGGCCTGTCCAGAGCTGGCTGATAGCCAAGGCAGATGCCCGCAGGCAAACAGTTCATAAGGTCAGAGTTTTAATTAAAATGATGGAGATAATGCAATGGGGAGAGCATTTCTTTCACCATTCAGATAGAAGAGAACCATAGTGCATCCCCAGCCCTGGGGAGGCCCTTCTGACTCAGAGTCTTGGAATATTTTTTATTGGGAAATCTCTCTCCTCAAGTTACCAGGCAGCCTTTGCTCAACCAAGGCTCCTACTAACAACAAGGCTAGGGACCAGGTGAGCTATTGGCAGGACATGACAGGGTCTCTCATCAGTCATAGATGAGGCCTCAGCAGCCACCCTACAGGGACCCACAAAGGCCCTTCCCTGGAGGGCCCTCACTTCTTCCTCCTGTATATCAAATGCCCAGTGCCCTGCCCCCAGGAATTATGACTATTGAAACAATTTTTATCCAACAGTGATGCCTACTAGTAGCCTTTTTTGTGTTTCCATTTCCACATTGTAGGTATTGATACCTTAACACCTTGCCTGGAATACACATAAACCCTGAGAATTGCATATATAAAATCATAGGTGGCCACCATCTGCCTTTCCCCCTTACCTAGGCATTCATGGTCTCTACATCTTTCAGCAAAGGGAGTTGTCAGTACTGGGCAGCAGCCATTGGCTGGGCATCCCAGGAATACTCCTCACAATCCTCTTTCCCCAGGCCTCCCCAACACTTTCTCAGCCAGGGTCAGATCCCAAGCAGAGCTATATAGAAGGGCAGTCATGGTATTTGTCCCATCCCCACATATGTCACCACCATGGACACCTTGCCTAAAATACCAATTGAATTACAGCTCTGAAAGCATCTAGCATTTAGTTCATCTCTATAAGTCTGTTCAGAGTTGAAGACCCTCTAGGCTTCTATATATGGTCAATAGGATTTCAGTAGATTTTCTAAGACAAGTCAGTGCAGAAAGCATGGGCTTTCCAACAATGAGTGCTCAAACAATCACACATGATCCAACCACCATCATGCTGGTGAGAACAGACAACCCCAAGATCAGTTGGGACACCCTAGAGACAGAGAAATGGTTGCCTATGAGTCTCCATTACTGCAAGGAAAGTCAAACAGGTCCCTGAAAGGGAGTCTGAACTGGAAACTGAAATAGAGAATTTTACTTGATAATTAAAGATTTTGCTCAGAGGACAAGGAACACCAAATGACATCAACAACAAAAACTGATGAAATTGACTTGATAAGAATTAAAGACATTCATTCAGAGAAAGGCAGTTAGGAAGAAAAGACAAGCCACAGATTTACAGAATATATATGTAAACCTCATATATAATTTTGAGCTTGTATCCAGGAAATAAGAACACTTAAAACTCAGTCATAAGAATACAAACATTCCAATTAAAAAATGGCTAAATGATCTTAATACTACCTCATTAAAAAGATATATGGGTGGGAAATAATATAAGAAGAAAATCTCAACATATTAATCATGAGGGAAATGCAAATTAGAACACAATGAGATACCACTACAAACTAGTTAGGAAAAAAAATGAGAATACCAAATAGTGGCATGAATGCAGAACAATAGGAACCCATATTTATTACTCATGTGAATGCAAAACAAAATAATACAGCCACTTTGGAAGATAATGCCAGTTTCTTATAAAGTAAGTTATACACTTAACAAATGGTTCTTTAACTCCACTTGTATATATTTATTCAAGTGAATGGAAATTATTTCCACAAAAAATCCTGTATATAAATATTTAAGCAGCTTTGATCCTGGTCACAAAAATTGGAAAAACTAAAAATGTTCATCAACAGGTGGAAAAAAGATGGAGATGAGGAGAAAGTGCAGACTGGTTTGGTAAGAGTAAGTGACCCCTCTCATCCCAGAAAAAAAGAGAAAGAGAGAGGTAATTGACTAGTAACACTAAAGAATCTAAGCCCCTCCTCTATTTACATACAAAAGGAGGGAAACAGGCCTCTCCAGAGCTGGTTTGTCTTCAGGCAAACAATTCATAAGGCCAGGTTTTTACTTAAAAAGATGGAGAATATGCAATGGAGAGAGAATTTCTCTGAGCATTGCCATAGAAGAGAACCTGAGTGCCTCTCTTGCCCTAGGGAGGCCTCTTTGACACAGCCATGGCATTTTTTTACTGGGAAACCCCTCTGCCCAATTTACCAGGCAGTCTGGCTCAACCAAGGCTCTTACTACTAGCAAGGTTTGGGCTAGGTGAGCTACCAGCAGGATGAGAGAGTGTCTCACATCAGTCACAGATCAGGCCCAGGCAGCCACCTTACAGGGGCCCCACATAGCCCCTTTCCTGAAGCTTCCCTGCCTCAAAATCCCAGTCCCCTGCCCCTCAGGGAATTGTGACTATAGAAACAATTCTTATCCAACATCCACACCTTGCAGTGGCTTCATTTGCTCTTACTTTCTACACCATAGTTATTGGTGCTTTAACACCTTGACTTGAATAAACAAAAACCCTGACAATTGTATACATGAAATCACAGATGGTCCCATCTCCCGATACCCATGATCTAGGGATCAGGGTTCTCTGCATTCTCAGGTCAAGGGTGTCATCAGCCCCAGGTAGTAGCCATTGACCAACCATCCTGTGGTCTTCCCCTGCCATTCTCCTTCCACAGGCTTTCCCAGGACTTTCTCAGTCAGAGTCAGATCCCAAAGCAGAGATATAAGGAAGGGCAGTCCCAGGATAAAAGTCTTATCCCCAAATATTTCACCACCATGGGCATTTTGCCTAAAATACTCATTGAATTTCAGCCCTGATATTGTCTGGCTTTTAGCAGGTCTTTGTAAGCTTGTTCAGAGTCAAGACCCTGGTAGATTCCCACTTTTGCAGAAGGGAATTAGCCAGTGATGAGATCACTATGGAAGTAGGTACCCACATGTCCTGGGAAAGGCACCCGCCTGAGGAGGTAGGTGTCCTTCCCTGTGGCATTCAGCTTAGGAATTACTTACCTATAGAGATCAGGCATCACTTGGTTATTCCACAGGAAGCTTCTGAGCTCAGACAGAAGGATGTCAGACAGTTTAGCGCTGGTTCCTGGAGGTGGCTCTCACCAATATCTGTTAGTTATCTGTGAATGATTTCTTGTAGATGATTTAAGGCTTGGTTACTTACTTAAGATGCAATCCCTAGCCTTTGCTCACCATTCCCACTAGTAGATTTTACTCACTTTTTTCAAATGCAAACATTCTGAAAGCTAGAGGCTTCAGTGTAGATGAAGTTGGGATATAGCCACAGGCTCCTCTCCACTCAAAGCCTTCTTCCAACTACCCTACAACCAGGTGGGAGGTTAAAAATTACACGGGTTCTTGGACACTCCACAGTCTGGGGCATTCCAATTCCTCACTTTTCCTAGCCCCATTTGAAAATCACTAATATGGAGGCAGACATTTAGCTTCTAGGCAGATGAAGGTTCTAGATCTCTGTGAACAAGTCCTGAAAGGACAGGGCAGAGGGCTGATAGGCAGGAGGGATGGAGGGCTCTAAGAGGGCAGGGCCTCTACAGAGGGAGCCAAGCAGTGGGGAGATGGAGGGGCAGGAGGGTCATGTGAAGTGGTGGACCAGGGCTATGTCACAGATTTCTGATCATGATGTCCCCAGTGCCACAGTTGGAGACTGGTCCCGGGAGCCAGAGCTGGAATAAAATGTGGAGAGAGGGGTGTGGGTGCAGGAAGGATGCTTCCTGGCTTCTGCTCCTTCTTCCTGACTACCCACCACATGTTCCCCAGCTGGGACCCGCCTCCTTTCTGAATCTGGGGCCAGGACAAATGTCTCTGCTTCCCTCCCATACCCATCCTCTCTATATTTGGGGCAGCTAAAGAAAAAGCAGAGGAAAACCAGGCAGGGCCCCTTTGGGGTCAGAAAAGAAATACAATTCACATCCTCAGTGACCACAGGAAGCACTTTAGCAGAATGAGCAACTGTAGGGAATTTAAATGGAGGATTTTGGAGTTGACCCAGAAGATGTGATTACTAGATGGCAGTAACACACAATGTAGTCATAAGGGGTTGTTGTTGACTGCTTTGTAGGCAGGGACTCCTGCAGGAAACTTCCAGAGACCACAGGTGGGAAGGAGTCCACTGAAGGGGAAGCAGGGCCAGGGGATCCAAGGCAGCTTGGGGCCTTATCAATGTCCATGCCTAGCCTATAAGTTGAGGGCCTATGTTGTGCCAGTTTCCTGGGGTATGCAAAGCCAGTTAATACTAAATGGCTAAAAAATGCTTATTGAGCTAATTTTAAGACAATTAGATCTGTAATTATTTGAGCTTGGCTGTGCCCCAAAGATCTCAAAATAACTTCATTTCTCCATAGGTATATTCTCAAGAGACTTTTCTGTAAAAGGGACAGCTAGGCAAGCCAGCTTTGAGAATTTTAAAGCTATTGTGTCTGAAATGACTCATCAATATTACCAACAACAATGCTAAACCCCTCCCACAAATGCATTTGTCCCTGTCCCTATGTTGGATGAGAGCTTTCCAATGTGGAGGGATTCTTTCCAGGGGAAGCCTCCTCCTAGGGAGGCATCCCCAAGACCTGGTGCACAGGATGACAGACCATTTGGAAGACCTTTCATTTCTTGGTAGGTAAATGTTTATTAAGAGACAATTGTAGGCCATGTAATACTATTCATAATGGCTTCCCAATTATTTTTATATTTTTAAAGCCAATTGACTTCTCTAAAGTAATCTCTCTTGGGGACTCCTAAATTAGGGCAAAGTCCCACCTGGGTCTCTTATGACACATTCTGCCCTGGTCTCCAAGCCACACTCCTACCTCCTACCTCAGACAGTTGCCTAAATAAGGCTGGCTATAGGTCCCGGGGCCAGTGAGGGCCAAACTAACTGTGGATGTCTTTACTTATAGAAACATTCACACCAACATTGAAGTCTACATTTTTATATGTCTGTACATATTAACTTAAAGGTTTACAACATGTCTTCTGTATCACTCTGTTGTCAGGTGCCCTGACACAATTGTACATGCTTTTATGTTCATGGAAACATGACAATTTATAACTCCTTTCCCACTCCTCCTGTACCTTTTATTCCCTTCCCCACACATCCCTCCCTAAGCTCAGGGAAATACTATTTTTGGTCAGCGGAATCCTGCTCATTCTATTCTGTGTCTTTTCCCACCAGCCCTCCCCTGAGCAGTCTCCTTCTCTGAGTCCCCTGTGGAGGGCTGACAGTTCCCTGTGTCCTCTATGGTGTCCTGGTTCCTCCCAGACTCCCCAGATACTCAGTACATCTTTTTGCAGCTCTGATCCTTTGGGCAGAAGATGCAGATTAATGCCACGTGTGACCACAGGGTCATTTTGGGCCTAGGCATCTCTGTTAGTCCTGATGATGATAAGGATGGAGGCAGAAACCCAAACGAATTTCAGATGTTTTTACCTCTTGGTCAGTATTTTATTTAGAGGATTTCTGTGAACAGGAAATCCAGTTAGGAAAGTTTGGTATATAAATGAAATAACTGGTGTATTATATTCATGGAAATAATAAAACTGTAGAGGAATTTCTGTGACTGGGACAGCCAGGCAATTGGCTCTGAATAGCTTCTTTTTTTATTTTTCTTTTTTTTTTTTGAGATTCCAGGGTGAGGTATTGAACCTGGGACCTCATATGTGGGAAGTGCAGGCCTCCCACATACCAGAAGTGTGGAGAAGATGTGGAGAAAGGCAGAAGAATGCTCATTCACTGCTGGTGGGATTGTAAATTGGTAAAGGACTCTGGCCACCAATGTTGAAGACAGTTTGTTGATTCTTCAGGAAGCTAAGTATGGAGTTCCACTCATGCTCACAGGCATGATTTACAAACACCACCTGATGTGAAGAGGGATGGTTCCTAAAGAGGGAGTGGGAACCAGGTTAGGCCCAGGAGACCTGGTCTGACTCATGGCCTGCCATCGGCCATTCCTGCTCTTGTCCTGCCCAAGCCCCAGCCCCCTCCCCTCCCCAAACCCCAGATCACAATGTTTGCTTTCTGATGTATGTATTATCAAGAATAATCCTGTCTTATTTCAGATTCAAGGACTGCTCTATCCTTTAGTTCCCAATAGCTGTGTATCCCTCAGATGAAATAAACATTTTCTGTGTTCACTGTTCATGTTAGGAAGCCACTGACTTTTGCATTTTCTCATTAAGGGAACAAAAGATAAATTATTTTCTTCATTTCACATTTTATTTGGAGATATTCAAAAGGAATAGAAAGCCATATCACACAGCAATCACGACTACCTGAGTGCTAATTTTGTTTAATTCATTTTCCCTCATCAGTCTGAGATGCTAGGCAAATAGTTACCTACAGAAAAAAGAGCTTCCTCAATTGCCTATTCCACAACTCTTATGCATTCTGTGAAAAGACAGGGAACCCATGTATATCTAAATCTGTATCTTCATTTTTAACCTTTTTCCATATGTCATCATGCCACATAATTTGGTGGCTCCCTAATGCACATACAGAAGCCAAAAAATAATAGCAATTAAAAACTTCATAATTGGAGTGTTGGCAGCCAATGGCTACTTTGCTGACCAATGCTGCCCTATGCACTGGGCAACCAAGGGAAAATGGTGGGTTGGAAAAGAGGACTCACCACCAGTGTACATGTGGCCCTCTGCATGGGGTACTGTATTTAATTCAACTGCAAGAGACAGAGAGAACCCATTTTCAAAAACAGCTGTGAGAGCCAAGAAAGAAAACAGAAACTTGCCAAGCAGAGAGCCAGGATTTCCAAGTTATCCAATCTGAAACGTACCAAAGAAGTTCAGAAATACTTCCTTGAAGAAATACAGCTCACCAAAGGAGATCCTAGCCCCAAGTGAATAGGAGAGCGCTGTGGAGCATTTGACCAATGCCACTGCCCTTTGTGAACAGCCACAGCTGTGATGGCAAGTTTTACCATGAATTCTTCCACTACCACTGTTCCAGGTGCTTCTGACAAATCTCCTGACAATCCTTCAAGTTCAGAGCTTAGTGGAAGATGATGTGGAATGAAAAACAAATGTGGGGATCCTGAAATCTCAGTTGAAAGTTTTTAAAAAATATTCAGAAGATGAAAACTCTGGGAGAATAAGATCAAATGTGCTTGATACGGACTCAAGAGCCACACTGAAACCAACCCAGGTTAATTTTTTCTTAATTTGTGTAAATCCACTTGTCTCTTTTATTTATTTTTCCCAGTAAAAAGTGTATTTTTTGAGGGCTTTGTATATTATAAATACACAATTTCCTAGTTATGGAAATTTGAAATATTGTGGGTTTTGTGTTTTCCTAAAATGTGTAATTAAAACATATGTACATGAAACAATACTTAGGGTAAAAATATCAAGAGCTCCATTTTGAAAGAGAGGGAAAAATATATATATTTATAAATATATATGAGAAAGCTGAAGAAAGTATATTTTTAAAGTGAGCACACTTTAAAAAAAACTGTGCTCAGTTTGCTATATATGAGAAAATTGGATGAAGACTTGATTGTTTATCCAAACTGAGCATTTAAATATTTTGATAGATTAAAAAAATTTATAATGGAAAATGTGCCTTTCTGTTCACTATGTTGCAGTGGCCCCCATGCGTCTCTTTCTAAGTCTGGTATTCACAAGATTGGCACATTTGTGATATCAGGGGCAAGAGGTGTCCTAAAACAAGAAAAGAGAGGGAGCTTTTTTGGAGCATCTGTATCTGTGATCTGTAAATTATTTTTAAAATACCAAGTTCATGTCAAAATAAAATCTATCTTATTGTTGGCATCTTAACAGATATTAACATTTCTTGGTTTTTCATTTTACTATATACTTTGCCACTGAAAATTGTTTAAAAGTGCTTTTCTTTTTCTTTATGTATTCTTCTTTACCTTGGTGTTAACACTGCTGAGGATTGTCAGCCAATGTTTGCAAATAATTTTCTTAAGTCATTTTTTGGATCTATTTGTGTGTGTTAATGTTTACCAGTTTTGATTTTGTGGTTTTTTGGAAGATATATACTTTTGTTATTACTGTTGTTAGATGTAATATAAAATGTATGTACTGTAAACTGAAGTTAGCTTTTTTAAAGAATAAATTATTTGTTTGGCTTATTGTTGGGAGGTTCAGGTTAATGACCATGAAACTAGGTTACCTGCACATGAAAACCAAAAAGGTAAAAGTAAAAAGTTGTTATAGTGTTACTTTTTCTGACTAATGCCAGTTAGTTTACTGAGAGAAGTTATTTTAGGCTGCAGTAAGATATTTGAATATTTTTAAGTATTTATGAAATTTAGTACTCTACAAATTATTTTTTAAATATGTTTTCTTCAGATGTGGCTGTAAAACCAAGAAAATTGGTTTTCATTTCAGTGTTTCATTACATCTTTAACTTCAGGCTGGCAAAAATGGATATTTGAGGAAATTGGTGGCAGAAATCACTGAGATAAAATCTTCCACAAGATATTCTTGGCAAGTTAGGTTTTGTGGGTGTGGGTGGAGGGATAATTGATCAGGATACTAAGGTAATGGGTCTCTGGCTTAACAGTGGCAGCTTGGAAAGCACAATATATAAAAGTATCTTCGATGGGAGGAGGCCTTTAACATTGTGTTTGGAATTACAAGGGTCTGTCATGTATCTCAGTGTTTTCACTTTCTCTTGATCCTTTCATAATTGCCCTTTTAGCAAAATCTAACCTGTTAAGCAACTTCTGGCCATGGTTACAGTGATAGAAACCATATCATATTAAGTCTCTAGTTTTTGAGTGGTTTTTTAAAAATAAACACCTAGTTTTACTACATACTCTCTTTTTTATAATAAATTTAAAAAAATTTTTAAAAAGATACTTAGATTACATAAATATTACACAAAAATTATAGGGATTCCCATATGCCCCACCTCCCTCACCTCCTGCAACCTCCCACATAAACATCCTTCACTAGTGTGGCACATCACCTGCAATAGATATACACATCTTGGGGCTTTGCCATTAAGCATGGACCATAGTTCACATTGTAGACCATACTTTCACACCCACAGTTCTGCAAGTTATATGATGATATAAAATGGCCTATATCTGTCATTGCAATGTCACTCAGGATAATTCCCAAGTCCTGAAAAAGCCCCTGTATTACAACTGCTTTTCCCTCTCCCTGCCCCCAGAGTGTCCAGTGGCCACTGGCTCCACATTACTGTTGTAATTTCTTCCATTGCTCGAATCACGATATGTTTATAGCAGAATACCAGTAAGTCCACTCTAGTCCATAGCTCTTCCCCCAATCCTGAGGAGTCTGGGATGGCGATGTCCACCCCACCTCCAACTGAGAGGGGGCTTATATCCCATAGATAAGATGGATGGGACTATCTCACCTGCAGCTGCAGACTCTTTCCATTCCATGGGATGGCCGTTGTCCATCATCATCTCCCCGCCAGGGGTCCTGGGTGAGTCCATTGAGCTGTAGAGTAGAAGTTGCATCTCCACCAAGATTCTGGGCCTAGCTGGCCCATGGACAGCCCAAAGACTCCTGTCTCTGGATGTATACCTACAAACTCCAGCACCATGTATAGGTTTGAATAGAAGGGACAGATGAGCCATGTGCAGGGAAGACATATTTAAGTCCAACTCTGTCACTCTCAGGAGCACAGATTTCAAAGTAGGGCCCACTGATAAGGCACCAAACTCCAGAGCCATCTGCCCTGATATAGGACCTGGGTGTCTCCAGAGCCCTCAGGAGCCCCTCTATTTGGGGTGATATCCACTTTGGAAGCCTATGAGGTCCTACTGAGATGTGCATAAGCATTACCTCTGGGATGACCTCCCAATTCACTTTGAAGTCTCTTAGCCATATGACCCTATTTGTCTTTACCTTTTCCCCCTTTTATTCAAGGTCTTTTTCCAGTCGTGTTGCCAGTTGGCACTTGGTAGTAAGCCCTCGGTGCCAGGGAGGCTCATCCCCAAGAGTCATGTCCCATGCTGGGAGGAAGGTAATGCACATATGCTGAGTTTGGCTTTGAGAGAGGCCACATTTGAGCAACAAGGAGGCTCTCAGGAGGCAACCCTTAGGACCCCATAACAATAGGCTAAGTTTCAATTTCAAGAGCAAAGACTCATAAGGCTAGTCATTAATAACAAGGGCCCATCAGTGGATCATCCTCCTTTGCCAGACACTGACCCTACACTTGGGGGACTGTTGCTGCTCCCTTGGAGAATGTGGCAGAGCTCACCAGGGTGGGAATTCAGTATTCTCTCATTTATTGAGTGATTCTCTACCCACTGTGACCATTCCCCATGAACATTTGAACAATTTTATATACCTTGTATGTATGTTCAGGTGAACTCCTCCCATGAACCCCCATCCCTGACACCCCCCACCAATGATCCTCTCTGACCCCAGTTGTAACCCTTCTGTGATCCAAAGCCTCTTTAAAGATGAAGCCAATACAATAGCCAAATACAATTAATAGGAAAATGAAATAATAATGATAAGTTTAAATGTAAGAGATAAAATACATGAAAACTAAAAAACAAAACAAAACTGAAAATAAAATAAAATTAAAAGATTGGGATATTCAAAATATGAAAAAAAAAAAAGAAAAAAACTTTTTTTTTGACATTTTGCCTTTTATCACTGCAATATCTGGTGTCCAGTCTGTACTGTGGCACCTTCCCCCTATCACTCCCCAGTGTTCCACTATTTTTCATTTTGTTTTCAAAGAAGTTTTGGTCACAGCAAAGTCACACACAGAATAAAAGAGACTCATATACCCAACCTCCTCCCTCTTTCCTCACCCCATATTAAAACCTTTTTGTATGTGAATGGTAGCATGGTTATAACTGATATACAGATAGTGAAACATAGCCACTAAACATTGTCAATATTTTACAGTATGGTTTACATTTTAGACCATGCACTTTTATAAATTTTGATGATATTTACATGTCCTGTGTCCATCACTGTAAGGTAATGAAAAACATTTCCACTGGCCACTAAATACCCCTGTTTGATCTATTCTGTTCCTCCCTCCCCATCCCCCCAGGGCCCATGACGACCCCCTGTCTTGACTCATTGGATGACAAGATTCACAGTTACATGCAGCAAGAGGTCTTGACACGCTGGTTTGTCCTCCCCTATTAGGAACCACTCTTCCTCTTGAGAGACCCCCACCTCTCTATTTCTGAAGGAATCAGTCCTCCCAAAGATGGGAGTCCATCTCCTTCCTGCTCATTATGTGGGTCTCCATCCATTGATACAACACATTATGACAGGATGAACACTCACACACTCCCTAGAAGCCTGGTCCAGGTGCGCCCTGTCCCGAATGCCCCCCCACAACCAACACCCTAAATCAGTGACACTTCCTTGTCATGTTGCCATAAAAGCATTCCCACCTCTGTACTTTCAACCTCATATCCATAAATCCCAAGTGTTCCCCAGGTCCCTCTCCCATCTCTCCCCCAAGCATTTATTCATGTACTTTTTAGCCATTTGTATTTCTTCCTTGGAAAAGTGTCTTTTCAGGTCACTTGCCCAATTTTTAAATAGTTTTTTGTCTTTTTATTTTCAAGGTGTAGGAACTCTTTATATATGCAGGATATTAGGCTCCTATCAGATATATGGTTGCCAAATATTTTGTCCCATTGGGTAGGCTGCCTTTTTATTTTTTTGATAATGTCCTTTGAGGTGCAAACGTTTTTAATTTTGAGGAGATCCCAGTTATTTATTTTTTCTTTTGCTGCTCATGCTTTAGGAGTGAAGTTCTTGAAACCATTTCCTATTTCAAGGTCCTGTAGATGCTTCCCTACACTATCTTCCAAGGTCTTTATGGTCTTGGCTCTTATATTTAGATCTTTGATGCATATTGAGTTGATTTTTTTATAAGGTGTGAGATGGTGTTCCTCTCTCTTTCTTTTGGATATGGATATCCAGTTCTCCAAGAATCATTTGTTGAAGAGGCCATTCTCTCCCAGCTTGAGTGGGCTTGGTGGCCTTCTCGAATATCAGATGACTGTAGATGTGAGGATTCATATCAGAATGCTCAATTCGGTTCCATTGGTTGGTATGACTATCCTTGTGCCAATACTATGCAGTTCTGACCACTGTAGCTTTGTAGTATGTTTCAAAGTCAGGTAGTGTGATACCTCCAACTTCATTTTTCTTTTTCAATATGTCTTGGTGATTGGAGGCCTCTTACGCTTCCAAAGAAATTTTGTAGCTAATTTTTCCAATTCCTTAAAAAATACTGTGTTGATTTTTATTGGGATTGCATTAAATCTGTAGATTAGTTTGGGTAGGATAGACACCTTGGTGATGTTTAGTCTTCCTATCCATGAACAGGGAATATTCTTCCATTTATGTAAGTCTTCTTTGATTTCCTTTAACAGTGTTGTGTAGTTTTCTGTACATAAGTCCTTTACATCTTTAGTTAAATTTATTCCTAGGTATTGGATACTTTTAGTTACTATTGTAGATGGTATTTTTTTCTTGATTTCCTCCTCAGATTGCTCATTATTGGTGTACAGAAATGCTACTGATTTTTGAAAATTGATCTTATAGCCTGCTGAACTCCTTTATAAGTTCTAGAATCTTTGTTGTAGATTTCTCAGGGCTTTCTATGTATAGGATCACGTCTACTGCAAATAGTGAAAATTTTACTTCTTCCTTTCCAATTTGGATACCTTTTATATCTTTTTCTTGCCTCAGTGCTCGACCAAGTACTTCTAAGACAATGTTAAATAGGAGCAGTGATAATGGGCATCCTTGTCTTGTTCCCATCTTAGAGGGAATGCTTTTGGATTTCACCATTGAATATGATGTTGGCTTTGGTTTTTCATATACACCCTTTATCATGTTCAGAAAGTTTCCTTCTGTTCCTGTCTTTTGCAGTGTTTTCATCAGGAAAGAGTGCTGTATTTTGTCGAATGCTTTTTCTGCATCTATAGAGATGATCATGTGATTTTTTTCTTTCAATCATTTTATGTGGTGTATTACATTGATTGATTTTCTTATGTTGACCCATCCTTGCATACCCAGGATGAAACCCACTGGGTCATGGTGTATAATTAATTTGATATGTTGTTGAATGCGATTTGCAAGTATTTTGTTGAGGATTTTAGCATCTAGGTTCATTAGAGAAATTGGTTTGTAATGTTCCTTTCTTGTGGCATCTTTGTTTGGCTTTGGTATTAGGGTGATGTTGGCATCATAGAATGAGTTAAGCAATGTTCCTTCTACTTCTATTTTTTGGAAGAGCTTAAGCTCGATTGGTGTTAGCTCTTTCTGGAATGTTTGGAAGAATTCACCTGTGAAGCCATCTTGTCCTGGGTTCTTCTTATTTGGGCAGTTTTTGATGACTGAGTCTATCTTTTTACTTGTAATTGGACTGTTGAGTTCATCAACTCCTTCTTTCATCAATGTAGGCTGCTTGTGAGTTTCTAGGAATTTGTCCATTTCCTCTAAATTATCATTCTTGTTAGCATATAATTTTTCAAAGTATCCTCTTATGATACTCTTTATTTCTGTGGGGTCAGTAGTGATATCCCCTTCCTTATTCCTTATTTTGTGTATTTGCATTTGTTCTCTCTTTTTCTTTGTTAGTCTGGCTAAGGGCTTGTCAATTTTATTGATCTTTTCGAAGAACCAGTTTTTGGTTTTGCTTTTTTTTTCTAGTGCTTTCTTGTTTTCTATTTCATTTAGTTCTGCTGTAATCTTTGTTATTTCCTTCTTTCTACTTCCTTTGGGATTAGTCTGTTGTTGTTTTTCCAATTCCTCCAGGTGGGCAGTTAGGTCTTCAATTTTAGCTCTTTCTTCTTTTTTAATATATGCATTTATGGCTATGAAACTCCCTCTCAGTACAGCTTTGGCTGTATCCGATAAGTTTTGATATGTTGTGTTGTCATTTTCATTCATTTCAAGGTATTTATTGATTTCTTTTGAGATTTCCTCCTTCACCTACTGCTTGTCTAAGAGTGTGTTGTTTAACTTCCATATCTTTGTGCCTAATCTGGGTCTCTGGCCCTTAGTGATTTCCAATTTCATTCCATTGTGGTCAGAGAAATTACTTTGTATAATCTCAGTCTTTCTGAATTCATTGAGAGTTATTCTGTGGCCTAGCATGTGATCTATCTTGGAGTATGATCAATGTGCACTTGAGAAGAATGTATATCCTGCGGTATTTGGGTGTACTGTTCTGTATATGTCTATTAGGTCCACGTCCTCTAATGTATTATTCAGAGTCTTTGTTTCTTTATTGATTCTCTGTCTAGGTATTCTGTCTAATGGTGATAATGGTGTATTAAAGTCCCCCACTATAATTGTAGATGCATTTATGTCTCCACTTAGTTTTTCCAGTGTTTGCCTCATGTATTTTGAGGTGCCCTGATTAGGTGCAGAAATGTTTATGATTGTTCTTTCTTCTTGAAAAATTACCCCTTTTACTAATATATAGTACCCATCTTTGTGTCTTACAATAGTTTTGCTTTTAAAATCTATTTTGTCTGATATTAGGATAGCTAATCCCACCCTTTTTGGTTACTGTTTGCTTGTAAAATTGTGTTCCAGCCATTCACTTTCTGCCTCCTGAATCCCTGGATCTAAGTTTTGTTTCTTGTAGACAACACATAGATGGATCATATTTCCTTATCCATTCCTGCAATCTGTGTCTCTTGACTGGTGAGTTTAATCCATCAACAGTGTTATTACTCTCAACGAATTTCTTACATCGGCCATATTTTCTTTGTGTTTATGTATGTCATATGTTCTTTTTATTTGTCTTTTTGTCTTTTTAGTTGTTCTTACACTCTCCTCCAACTCTCTCTCTCTTCTTTTTTTTCCCTTTCAACTTGTAGAACTTCCTTTATTATTTCTTGAAGGGCCGGTTTCTTATTGGCATACTCTCTTAATTTCTGTTTATCTGTAAATATTTTGAACTCTCCATCACACTTTTGAATGCCAGCTTTGCTGGATAGAGAATTCGTGGCTGGAAGTTTTTTTCTTTTAGTACCTTGACCATGTCATACCACTGTCTTCTTGCCTCCATGGTTTCAGATGGGAAATCAGCACTTAATCTCATTGTGCTTCCCTTATATGTGATGGTTCTCTTTTCTCTTGTTGCCTTTAGTATTTTTTCTTTGTCTTGAACATTGGACATTTTGACAAGTATATGTGTTGGAGTAGACCTGTTGGGATTTATTCTGTTTGGGGTGCACTGTGTTTCCTGGCACATGTACATCCATCTACCTCAAAAGGGTTGGGAAATTCCAGTATTCATTTCCTTCAACACTCCTTCTATTCCCTTTCCCTTTTCTTCTCCTTCTTGGATGCCTATAAAGTATATGTTTGTGTGTTTTGCATTGTTGGTTAAAACCTTAAGTCCCTGCTGGATTTTTTCTCTTTTTATCTATCTGTTCTATTATCTGTTTGATTTCAGATGTAGTGTCTTCTGCATCACTAATTCTTTCTTCTGCCTGTTCAAATCTGCTGTTATGTGATTCCAGCATCTTTTCGATTTCTTGGATTGTGCCATTCATCACCATCATATCCATTATTTTTTTCTGTATGTTTAAAATTTCTTCAGTATGTTCTCCAGTGTCTTCTTAATATCCTAATCTCTTCCTTCACTTCATTAAGTTGGTCAATGATATTTGTTTGGACAGCTTTGATTAGCTGTTTGATGTTCTGCATCTCATCCTGGTTTTTAGTTTGTTCATTGGACTGGTCCATGTCTTCCTGTTTCTCAGTAAGGTTTGTAATTTTTTCTTGTCCTCTGGTCATTATTTGATTTTGATGGGTTTATTCAGTTGATTAGCTTCTCTCTCTGCTCTAGAGTTTTATTTAGTGTGTGGTTCTGTGTGTGTGTTAAGTTTTCTCTTTGACACTTTGTACTTCTTGTTCTATTTCCTTGCGCTGTTTTCTATGTTTCCTTGAAGGAAAATGATTAGGGCCAGAGGAATCGATACAGGTTAGAAAGGAAAAAGAATATTAATAATAAAATAAAATTTAGAAGAGGGGCCACATAAGACTTAGTAAAATGAATATTTAACTCATGTAGGCAGTGTAGAGTAATAGGGGAACAAAAGTAAGTATCTACAATGGAATGGGAAACCAAATAGAGAAAAACAAATAGAATGATTTAAAAGCAGAATAATGAGGAGAGAGAGAAAGAGTAAAGAAAGGGCTGAAAGGAAAAAATTAATAAAAAAAAGAAAACAGAATAGACAAGATAGAAATCAAAACCAGTAAAGTTGAGGACTAAAATGAAAAAAGGTGGAATGTAAGAATCACAGCAGAAAGCAGAAGATAGAAAGATAAAGGAAGGAAAAGAGATAGCGTTGGTAGACAAAATCAAATATACACAGAGAATGGAAAATCAAGGAAGTAGAAGCACAACAAAGATGAAACAAGCTAAGAGCACCTAATTTAAAAAAAAAGGGGGGTGGGAGGAAAGAGGAAAGAAGAGCAAGAAACAAACAAAGGAAAACCAAACAAACACACAAGCAAGCAGTCAAACAAAGCTAAGGAAGAACAGTGTTCCTTCTTGGGCCCTTGTGGAGCCTCTCAGTCTGCCTGTGTTTATCAATCAACTACCCTGAAGGCTTCTCCCTGCAGGTTTTTAGGAAGATTTTGGCAAGCAAACTAAGTTAAAAAAAAATTTTTTTTTAAGTAGCCTTTTTTTTTTTTCGAGAAATAGGGTACTCAAAAGAAGGTAGTACAACAATAATTTCTATGTTTACCCTGTCCTATGTTATCAGCTGGATGTTAGATATCCCGGTGAATCAGTACTCTTAGAGGAGCCATGACTCAAACTAGGGACCTCATATAATCAAGACAGAAATTCCTCCACTAAGCTAACTTTCTAATTGGGTCAGTTAGTTCTTCAGAAAGCTATTTAGTCACTTTCCCCTGCGAAGGTTTTACTCTCCTGTGGCAGCAGGATTCAGCAGGCTGTATGAGCAGATCCCCCCTCCCCTCTCCTGATCAGGTTGAATTCCCTTTTGAAATTCAAATGGGACCCTGATGACTGAGCTTGCCTCACTGAAATGGTTCAGAAGCCTCTTCTAGACCACACCCTCCTTCCAGGGGACCCTACATAGGATTGTGGAAACTTATCAAACACTTCCCACTGCCTGACTCCCTTAGGGGAGTTGAAATTCTGATGGTACTCAGTGCGGAGCTATTAAATTGGCTGACTCCGCCCTGTCTCGAGCTAAGCCTCTGTATCTCAGGGCAGTTAGGTAAATCAGGCTTTCTCAGCAGATTCACCTCACCCCTCACCCTGGTGCCACTTCAAGCTGGCTGGTGTGCTCCCCCAAGCTCTGAGGGGGCCCAGACAATCAAGTTCACCACACAAAAATGATGTAGAAGCCTCTTCTAGACCACCCCTTTCACCCAGGAGACCCTAAATAGGATTGTGGAAACTTATCAAACAATTCCCACTGCCTGACCCCCCCAGGGGAGCTGAAACTCTGATATTCCTCAGTGCAGAACTATAAAATTGGCTGACTCTGCCCTCTACCTAGCCAAGCCTCCGTACCCCAGGGCGGCTAGGTAAATCTGACTTCCTCAGCAGATTTGCCTCTCCCCTCAGCCTGGTGCCACTTCAAGCCGGCTGGTGTGTTCCCCAAAGCTCCAAGGGGGTCCAGGCAACCAAACCCACAGAAAGGAAACCCCTTTCCACCATCTTCCAGAACCTTCCCACTCTCAGAGACTGCTCTTTCTCGGCGGGTTGCTGGTGGGAGTCGTGGCTTGCCCTAGCCCTTTGCTCTGAGGGTCAGGCTTAGCTGTCCATGTCTGCAATTTCCAGCTCAGGAAAAACTCACAGTTTTATCTTGAGCAATCCACCTCCCTGTCCAGCTCCCTCCAGATCGATGTCC
>JAQZBX010035257.1:9583-24796 GCA_029593785.1 Cabassous unicinctus
CCCCCCCCCCCCCCCTTAATCTTCTCCTCAGCTATTCTGCTGAAGAATTTGGCCTTCGTGTTGATGGGCTGCTCTGGGAGCTTTCCCTTCCCCAGAACTTTGTAGTAGCCCTATCACATCACATCAATAATGGGAGCATCTTTGGTCTTGTTTTTGGCAGCTTTTACCTGTGTCTGCTTACTAACCAAAGTCCACAGTTTATTAAAGTTGACAGTTGGGCAGAAGCTCTAGTTTTCTTCAAGTCATCATGTCTCATAGTATCCTTCTCAAAGTAACCTGGACGATATTTGTCAAAGTTGATCCTGTGGTGGTGCATTACCTTGCCCACCTGGATGCTTCTGGTGTTTGCTGATGGGGCTGTGGCTCATATGGCCCTGGAGATTCCAGGTCTTTCTCAATCTGGATGGCATGTTGGCAGCCAAGATGAAAAAAGTGGTAGTTTCTTAAAGATTAATTTCAATGTGGGACCTGAAATCATGTCTATGAACTTTGCATGCAGTGTAATATTTAAATTCATTGGTCTGTCTTGCACTTTAAATGGACCTTTTACCTGTCCGTGTTATAATATCATTGATTGGTCACTTGGAAATTATTAGTTCATGAAGTCATGCAGATTTTCCAAATCTGCAGGAATAAGAAATCTTAGCATATGCTGTCATTTACTGAGCAGCATTGGCCATTTTCAGAAAGCATCAGTTAATGACAGAGGAGTCCAAATGATGGTCATTTCTGGCTTGGTGGGTGAATTTACTGAATGGGGAGCCTTTCCCTCAGGGATGGAGAGGGTGTTGTATAGTAAAAGATTAGAAAGGTCTTCACCAGTGTGCAGTGTATTGTGCCACATCAAAAGTAAACCTAACAGATTGAGAGGTGAGGAATTTTCTTGTTTGTCTGTTTTTTTATTATTAGTAGTATTGAAATAATGAAAATGCTCTAATAATGATTGAAGTGATGAACGCACAACTATGTGATTATAGCAAATACCATTGATCGTACACTTTGGATGAATTGTTTATTTTTTTAAAAGATTTATTTATTTACTCCCCCCAGTTGTTTGCTCTCTGTGTCCATTTGCTGTGTGTTCTTTGTCTGCTTGTCTTCTCTTTAGGCGGCAGTGGGAACCGATCCTGGAACCTTCCGGAGTGGGAGAGGTGCTCAATCTCTTTGCTGCCTCAGCTCCCTGGTCTGCTGTGTCTCTTATTGTCTCTCCTCTGTGTCTCTTTTTGTTCTGTCATCTTGCTGTGCCAGCTCTCTGCGTGGGCCAGCTTTCTGCTTGGGCCAGCTTGCTGCATGGGCCAACTTGCCTTCACCAGGAGGCCATGGGAATTGAACCCTTAACCTCCCATATGGTAGACAGGAGCCCAGTCGCTTGATCCACATCCACTTCCCTGTTTATTAGTATATATCAATAACATTCATTTGTTAAAAAAAAAAGTAAGCATAAAATGTTAAGGTGAAAGATGGGGAGTGGTTTCTACAGATAATTGAAGTTGATGTATGTGCTCTTCAGGCTATTTGGATGGGGTGTGTTTCTTGCCTTAATTGTTGTCCTTTGTTGCCTGTGACTAGAGATATGTGTGATGTAAGAAAAAGAACACCAGGATCTGCTGTGTAGCAATGTGTAGCAATGTAAGATATGGTATCTCTGGATGGGTAGTAACACACTGCTTCATTCATTTCTCTTTCACTGTGAGGAGAAAAGGCTCTTCAGCTTAAAAAAAAAAAAAGGTCCTGTTCCCCAGAATATAAAAGCCATGTGTCATCATTGTAGAGAACATAGGAAAAAAAAAACTGACGTTAACCCCACAACCCATTAGTAACTAGTTAATATTTTAATATGTTTTCTTCAAGAAGTTTTTTGTTTCTATTTTTATAATAAATAAAATGTACTCATGTTGGCCTATTGTGTGTGTATTAAACACACTACTTGCATAGCTGCAAGTCATACTATAAGTGTAATTTTATATTATTTTTCAAATATATTATAGAAATGTTCCCATTTCATAAAGAACTTGGGGGCTTCTTTAATGACTTTATAATCTTTTAATATATGGCTGTTCTGCAGTTTACTTAAAGCATATCTCTTATTGCTGGATGATGATGATGATGATGTTGATGATGATGATTAATTATTTTTATAGGAGGTACTGGAGATTGAACCCGGGACCTCGTACATGTGAAGCAGGCACTCGGCCACTGAGCTACACCCATTCTGCATTGCTGGATTATTAAACTAACAACTTTGCTATTAAAAGAAATGCTGAGTCTAACACCATTGTGCATGAAGTTTTTCAATATTTTAGATATTTCCTTAGGATAGTAAAAGTGAAAATTACTGGGTCCACAGGTGTGAACATTAAGATAATTGATACATGTTGCCAGGTATGTTATATATTTTCACTTAGCAGCCATGTATGCTAGTGCCTTGTTGTTGTTTTGTTTTGTTTTGTTTTGAGAAAACTGAAGATTTATTTGTAAGAAATAATACAGAGGGATCCCATATGCCCTTCATCCGGTGGTAATGTCCTGTATAACCACAGCACTCTATCACCACCAGTATGTTGACATTGAGACAATCCTTTGACCTTATTTAGATATCACCAGTTTTACATGTGTAGTCCATTCTGGGCATGTGTGTGTATTAGTTCTGAGTAATTTTATCACGTGTACATTTGTGTATCTACCACCAAAGGACCCTTGTGTTGCCCTTTTATAACCACATTCACTTCCCTCCTGCTCCACCCCCATTCCTGGAAACTACTAGTCCATTCCCCATTTCCATAATTTTGTCATTTAAAGAATGGTATACAAATGGAATCATATGGTATATAACCTTTTGGGATTGTTTTTTTATACTCAGCAAGTTCTCTGGAGATTCGTCTAGAGTGTGTGTGTCACTGGCTTGTAACTTTTTTTTTTAAACTTTTTATTTTGAAATAATTTTAAACCTATAGAACAGTTGCAAAAATAAAATAAACATTATACAAAGAGCTTCAACATACTCCTTTCCCACCATATACCCACATCCATCCTTCCCTTCCCTCCCTCCCTCCCTCCCTTCCTTCCTATACGATATAAACTTTCCCATTGCATCCATTTCCATGTATGCCATTCAGCAGGATTAATCACATTCACAATATTGCTGTCTCCTTACCATCTTTTAAAGTCTTAAAGCATCTTCCCAACCAGAAACCCTACACCCATTTTGCATTAACTTCCTATTCCTCCTGCAACCTGTGCTCTAATTTCTGTCTCTGTGAATGTGCATATTCTTCCATATTTTCTTTGTAGTTACTATAGGGCTTACATTTAACATTCTAAATATAAAACAATCTTGTTTGTTTTGCTAGCAAATTACCTTCAATAGTATTTACAAACTATGTTCCTGTACCCCACTGTCCCCCCACCTTTATGTAGTTCTTGTCACAAATTATGTGTTTATGCATTATGAGTTCAAAACCACTGATTTATCGTTAGATTTTATGCATTTGCCTTTTAGATCCTATAAGAAATAGAAAGTGCTGTTACAAACCAAAAATACAGTAGTCCTAGCATTTACTATGTCCTTACCCTTAGATCCTTATTTCGTCATGTGGCTTTGATCTGTTGTCTGTTGTCTTTTCAACATGCAGAGCTCTCTTTAGCATATCTTATAGGGCCAGTCTAGTGGTGATGAACTCCCTCAACTTTTGTTTATCTGGGTGTAGCAGTTTGGCATTGTTCATGAATTCCAAAAATAGTTATTGGATTATGTTTGTAAATTGGTCTGTCAGAGGTATCACTTTTAATTGATTAAATTATGATTAGGCCTTTGATTGGGCCATGTCAGTAGGCAAAGGACAGAGTTGTGAGTTTTGAGCTGGAGCCTGGGAAGTAAGCACACAGAAGAGCAGAAGAGCTGAGCTGGGAGAGAATCGAGCCCTGGGGAGAGAGACAGAGCTGGTCACCTGTTAGTGTCTACAGTTGGCCTTGTGGAGAGAGGCAAATCCTAGAGAGCCTCATAGTCTATAGTTTACCTTGTGGAGACAGCATAGCAGCTGAGCCCGGAGAGAAACAGAGCCCTGGGAAGAGAGGAACTCAAGAAGCCTGAAGTCTGGCAGCCATCTTGCCCCACCACGTGGCAATAGACTTTGGTGAGAGAAGTAACTTATGCTTTATGGCCTGGTAACTGTAAGCTTCTACCCCTAATAAAAACCCTTTATAAAAACTAACTGATTTCTGGTATTTTGCATTAGCACCCCTTTGTCTGACTAATACACTGGGAATATCTTAATCTTTCCCTCATTTTTGAAAAACAGTTATCCATATATAGAATTTTTAGTTGACATTTTTCTTTTTGCTTTTAGCACTTTAAATATGTTCTCCCACTGTTGTCTGTCTTCTATGATTTCCAGTGAGAAATCTGCACTTACTCTTATCAAAAGGAGCCCTTGTATGTGACACATTGCTTCTCTCACAGCTTTCAGAATTCTCTTTTATCTTTGGCATTTGACTGTTTGATTATAATATGGCATGGCATGGGTTTATTTGCGTTTATCCTGTTTAGAGTTTGTTGACTGTCTTGGATGTGTATATTCATGTCTTTCATTAAATTGCAGAAGTTTTCAACCATTATATCTTTCACTATTCTCACTAGCCCTTTTTCTCTTTCTTCTTTTGGGACTCCCAAAAAGCACATACTGGTATGCTTGTTGGTGCCCCACAGGTCCCATAGACTTTGTTCACTTTTCTTCATTCCTTCTTCTTTCTCTTGTCAGACTGGATGATTTCAATTCTTTTATCTTCAAATTCACTGATTCTTTCTTTTGCCAGCTCCAGTCTGCTGTTCAACCCCGCTAGGGAATTTTTTTTTTTTTAAGGTGCTGGGGCTGGGGATTGAGCCCAGGACCTCATATTTGGGAAGCTGGCACTTAACCACTGAGCCACATCAGCTTCCCTGAGTTGGTTTATTCGTTTGTTTGCTTGTTCTTTGTTGTTTTAGGAGGCACCTGGGATCAAACCCAGGATCTCCCATGTGGGAAGCAGGTACTCAACCACTTTGAGCCACATCTGCTCCCCTAGGGAATTTTTAATTTTCCTTTTTCTGTGGTCTTCAGCTTTGTTTGGTTCGTTTTCATAATTTCCATCTCTTGGTTGATACTCTTTTTGTGTTAATCTGTCATTTTCCTGATTTCCTTTAGTTCTTGGTCCATGTTTTCCTTTAGCTCTTTGAGCATACTGCATATTTAGGACCATTTTTTCTTAGTCTTTATCTGGTATACCCAGGTCTGGTACTCCTATATTAATGGTTTTTCATGCTTTCATCTTCTTTGCCTGGGATGTCATTTCCTGTTTCTTTGTATGTTTTGTAACCTTTTGTTGAAAGCTGGATATTTTGATACTTTAATTATGTTATTGCTGGACTCTGAGGCATCTGCTTCTTAAGTTTATATCCAGCTAGTGTTATGACAGTGCTTTTCTTGAATGACAGGAGCTAACAAAAACAAAAAAACTCCTTTCCCAGCCTTTGCAGATTGACCTGTGAGTGCTTTCCATCAGAGCTTATTTATGCAATTAGTTTGGAGAATAACTCTAAACTGAAGGGTAGAGTGGCCCTAGGAATTCCCCTGTTTACCTGGATACTAATGTCCCCTCTTCCCTAAGAAACAGTTTCCTCATGGTCTGGCCACTGCATTATATGTCCTATACCCTGCAATCCCTCACCCAGGGGATTACATGTAATTGAATGTTACATGTAAGTTTTGTGGTTAACTGGTATCCCACAATGTTCTGTAGGGGAGCTGCCTTCTATTTGCAGGGCAAGTTCTGAGATGGTGAGTCACTCAGGCTACCACCCAACAGATTGGGTCAGAAATACATGCTCCTAGGATGTGCGGGAGGTTTACTCTTCTTCCTCTGGAACCTGGACCAGGGATCTATAATGAAAGTGCTGACCAGCTCCACAAGAATCCATGAGGGGCGGGGTCCCATGGGTTCCATGAGATCCTACTGCTTTTGAGTGGCCTTTTTCATGATTTGATGCTTGTCCTATTACTGCAATACTTAATCTGTTTTCTCCAGCTTCAAGAAAGATGTTTCTACCAGTTCTTGCTGGTTATTCAAAGCTTCTATGGGGTGACAGAGCCCTGAAAGGTCTCATTCTGCCATTTTGTTCAAGGTGGGCTGTGGTAGTTTGAGACTGCATGTACTCCCAGAAAACCATGTTCTTAAGCTAATCCATTATTGTGAGTGTGAACCTGTTGTGGTGGGACCTTTTGATTAGGTTACTTCAGTTAAGGTCATTTTGGTTAGGTTACTTCACATAAGGTGTGGCACAGGGTGGGTCTTAATCCTCTTAACCTGGATCCTTTATAAACGGGATGAATATAAAGAGACAGGGAGAAAGCCACAGAAGCAGAGGGAAAGCCACTGAAGCCAGAAGCTGAAAGCAAGGAAACCTGGAAGAGAAGGGAGAGACGAGCAGAAGCTGCCATGTACCTTGCCGTGTGACAGAGGAGTCTAAGATCGCTGGCAGCCAGTCTTTGGGGAGAGAGCATTGCCTGATGATACTTTGATTTGGATATTCTCATGGCCTCAGAACTGTAAGCTTGCTAGTAAATAAATTTCCATTTTAAAAACCAACCCATTTCTGGTAGCCTAGCAAACTAAAACATGGGCCCTTTTCCATGTTTTTATCAGCAGTGAATAATCTGACTTTTCAATTTTTATAATTTGGTAGTTAAAAATGACAATTTTCACAATTTAATTTGCATTTCTTTTATTACTTAGGAGGGTGAATATTTTCCATGTTTATTAGTTTTTATTTCATCTTATGAAACTATTTGTTTATGTTATAGGCTCATGTATTTATTGAGATCTTAGTGTACATTCAAAACTTAGCAAAATAATGTGTGTGTTATGTAAAATATAAATTATATAGATTTATACCTTTATATCATATATTTAAAAAAAACAAAAAGTCCTCTTAACTGTGATAACCTCTAATGAGGCCTTTGGAAATGAGCAGTTTGGTGTGTTTCTTCTTAAAACCGTTTTCTATGGTTTTACAAATTATGGGAGAGTATCAGATTTTTAAATGAGCAGTTTGGTGTGTTTCTTCTTAAAACCGTTTTCTATGGTTTTACAAATTATGGGAGAGTATCAGATTTTTAGAGAATGGACTCTAGAGCTGGTCTCTTTGGTGTGTATCCTGGCTGCCAGAAATGTGACATGTGACCTTGGTTGATTTAGTGCTCTATAGACCATAGTCTCAGCTCTCATTGTTTAGTGGCTGTATATCTTGGGAAAGTGATTTAACTTTTCTGTGCCCCAGTTTCCTCATATGTAGAAAGGGATAATTATAAACTCTGATGCCTCAAGTGGTTGTGAGTATTAAATAAGTTAATACTGAATAAAATGCTTAAAATCTTATCTCAGAAATAAAAAAGAAAGATAAAAACAAAAGTCAAAACAAAAAAAAAAAAAAAAGAAAAAAATAGTGTCTGGCACTTTGTATTCTAGTGCAAAATAATATAGTAATAGCTGTTACTATCATTGTTATTATATACGTTGTTTAGAAAGAATATAAGTGGTATTAAAAACTGCACATACTTTCTGACTTTTTTCTTGTATGATAGAAATCTTTGTCATGTTGGTACATGCAGCCTACTTTAGAGTCTAGTTGTATTATCAACTATTTTGTTATTATTGGATATTTATGTGGTTTCTTATTTTGTTGGTATTGAAATCTGTAGTGCATATCCTTGTACATGTATCTCTGTGCACATGTGTGAATATTTAGGTTGGATTCCTATAAAGACGATTGCTGAATTGAAGGTCATGTAAATGAAAAAACAAAAAGAAAACTCAAAAACTTGACAGTCACTTCTTTAATACTCAAGAACTTTTGTACTCTGCTCCTCTTCCTTTCTCCCTCCCTCCCTCCCTTTCTCTCCCTCCCTTTCTCTCTCTCTCTCTCTCTCTCTCAGCAGTTATACTTATTTTACAACAAATTACTATCTTGCATCTTTCTATAGGTATTAATTAGAATTAAATAAACAAAAAACAAAAACTTTTTTGTTCCCTACACCATTTCTCTCCTCCAGAGATGATTCTGTTTTTTTTTTTCTTCTGTCTGGTGATTAATGGTTTACAGTCATATTTATAAATGAAGGAAGAAATGACTTAGTACAGTTAGTTGTCTGGGGATGGTTTCCCTGTAGTTATGTAATAGGCCTCCCTGAAAATTGAATGTTACATGTAAGTTTTGTGGGTGGGACCTGACATCCGGGACAATTTACTGTATTTGTGCCTTTATTTTCTCTTAGATAATTAAAAAATATTTTGTATTTCTTTATAAAATATAAATATATATATAATGCTCAGTGTCAGTGAGGAAACTGGTGGCACATGCATGGTATCACATAGGATACTTCATCATTGGTTAAAAAACTAAATAGATGAAAAAGCATTCTCTAGCACAGACAAACCCAAAAAATACTTAGTTGTTGGATGTGATGGAGGGAATATCCACCTTCTCTAGCTTTGTGAGGTTGTAGTGTTGTTGTAAAACATTGTTTATCAATGTGTCTCAAGTGGTAGGAAAGGGAACTTCTCTCCAATGTTTCACAGCCTCATTCAGAGGAAACCAAGAAATGAGCAAACACTTCAGTCTATGGAATAATTTTTTAAAGGAAACTATTGTTAGTAAGATAAGACTAACAAGTTTAACTATAGTTAACTTGTTAACTTGTTAACTATAGTTAACTTGTTAACACTTGTTAACTATCATGTTAACAAGTTTGCATTATAATCAGGTTTTTTGGTATATTTATATACTATCTGTTTTATAGAGTTTCTCATGCAGAATATTTTCCAAGTATATTTCAGTTATGATTTTGTTCTCATAATTCCTCCTAAAAGATAGATAATTGTGAAGTGGAAATCCTTATATTTCTAAAAATAATCATTTCTCCAGGGAACTTATTAGGTTTTGAAGAGCTGAGGTTTATCTCTGCATTACCATTATTGCACTAGTAGTAGTAGTACTTTATAGACTTTCTTTTGTGAAATGAAAAGCTTTTTGTTTCTTTTAATTTTTCTCATATTCAAGTCATTGTATGACAACTATTGTCCCCATTTAATATATCATTTTAGAGATAAAATTGTACTTTAAGAAGCCTTTTTTTATTTGCATACCATAGTTATGGGATCTAATTATTAAAAGCATATTTTCTACTCTTCTTTACTGTAATTTTATCCTTTCAGAATTTTGTGACATATCTATGTCATCCATATTTATATCTATATCTATCTATATGTATTTTTCTGTTTAGGAATTTATTTGCTCACTTGCATGTTTGACACTGGCTAGATTTTGATATAGAGGCCTGAATGTAACCAACTTTTAGCCATAGAATTGAATACTGGTTAATTGATAGTTTTAGTTAGAACTTGTCATTCAAACTTGAATATTTATGTTTCCAAGCGCTATCACAAAGTATATTAAATTTATATTTTTCAAATGTATTAAATTTGATAATGTATGAGGCATAGAACACACTGAATAATTTAAAGGGAACATTGGTTTAGAAGAAAGAGCAAGCAAATCTTTAGGCTTGAACAAACATGGATTTTTTAGTCCTGCTTCTGTCATTTATAGTCATGAAATCTTTGACAGTTTTCTTAATCTAATGTTTTTTGAGCTTCACTTTGCTTGTCTGAAGAGGGGGTCTGATGATACCCACCTCACAAGTTGTTTTAAGGATTAAATGAGATCCTCTGTGCAAAATACCAAGCATACTGTATGGTACATAGTTGGTATTTCAGAAATGATGTTATTACCATTCTAGCAAGTACAAAATAAAAGTCAATTTCTGAAGACTTAAACTACTTAACAGGGTACAATCCCTATCAGTACTAGTTTTAGCTCTTCTAGTATTCTGCTGCGTTGATACCTGTGACCAAGATTTGTATAGTTTGAACCTTTATTTCAAGGCTTGGAAGATAAAACTCTTGTGAGAAAGATATACCTGGCATGACACAAATGCCCCTTCGTGGACTTTTTGAGAAGCTGGGAACACTCTTCTAATGGCTTGTTTATTATAATCTATTATTTTGCCAAATTTGCTTCATGGCCTGAGTCAAAGATACTTTACTTACATTAATTAAGCCAAGTTGTATATTGATTTCATTGTTACACCTGTCTACTGCCCATATTACAAAGTGCTTTTATTTCCTGAGAGTCTTGTTGCACTTCATTTACAGAAATATGTTGAAGCAGATAGTGGAATTATCTCCACTATCTCCAAAAGTTAGTATCTCCAAAAGTTTACTCATAGTTATTTGGGATTATTTTGTGGAGTACTATTTGGACTATCAGAACCACCTTTAAATATGAAGTTGCTTCATTTTGTTGTTTATATGCTTTCTTAAAAATATTTCGTATCTTTAATAACTGTTTGGTATAATGAATTTTTAAAAAAATTTGTTCTAAAAAGTAATAGATTTATCTTATTATACCATATAGAAATACTTTAGTAAGTAACATTCCCTATAATTCTATCCTTCCTCAGTTAACCTGGTGTCTTTTTCCAGATTATTTTCTATGCCTGTTTAAACATTTGTTTTTTAACTAAAATTGGATCTCATAACATATTCAATTTTATTGATTTTTTTCTTAATATACTTGAACATTTTTCTGTATCAGTAATACAGATACATACTCATTTTTTTAAATGACTAGAATTGCTTAGAATGGATGCTCCTTTATTTTTAATCAACTCCCTCTATTTGGGTTTTTTCCAATTTCCTCTATTATGAACCGTGCTATGCTAAACATTCTTGTACAAATACTTTTTGTTTATGAATGGGTATTTCTTTTTTTTTAACAATTTATTGAAGTATATCATTCCTACGTGAACATGCATAAACTATAAGTGTTCAGTGAACATTGTGAGCTTATAAAACAAACATGCATAACATCATACAGGGCTCTCACACATCACCCCCCCACAAACACCCTGCATTGTTCTGAAACATTTGTTAACAAATCATGAAAGAGCATTGTCAAAGTATTACTACTCATTATAGTACATATCTTCCTCCCCTATACATTTTTTACTTTTATCCATTTTTAACCCCGCCCCCCATCTTTGCTGTTTCTGTGTCCATTTGCTGGGCGTCTCTATGTCCATTTCCTGCCCTCTCTTCTCATCCTTCTCCTCCTGTCTTCACTGGGATTCGATCCTCGGCACCTCTGATGTGGGAGAGAGGTGTCCTACCACCTGCGCCACCTTAGTTCCTGGGTTTTCAGTGAGTCTCGTCTTGGCTCTCCCTTGTGTCACTCTCCTGTTATGTCATCATCTTGCTGTGTGGATCGCAGGGCCTGGCAGCTCACCCACGGACAGGGCCTGGTGGCCCACGTGCCTTCTATATTTTTCTTTTTTTTAAATTTTTACCGGGAGGTCCCGGGGATCGAACCCAGGTCCCTCTATATGGGAGATGGACGCCCAACCACCCGAGCCACTTCTGTCCCCCTGTTATATCTCTTAAGGTTGACCAAAGATGCTCAAAGTTACAATCTTTTCCCATACAGAATTGTCATATAATAAATCAGGCTTAGTTTATCACCAGCATTCCAAAAACCAGACCTAGGGAGAAAAACTAGGTCTGGGGACACAGCATGGTTTCTAATACAGCGAATGTTTAGCCTACCCTGATTATCACAAAATCAGGACAGCGAGAATATTCGCAAATGAATGGGTATTTCTGAAGATAAATTATTGAAGTAGATCAGATAGTATGAACAGAAGTAGGTCAAAGTGTAAAGTAGGTAAAAATATGAACATTCAATGTTTGCTATTGTTAGTTTTATTTAAATAGTTTGGTTGCTGATTCCATTTAGATCTTTATTGTTTTTCTTCTTTTTTTCCTGCTTTATCTTGTTTTATTTATAGTCTTCTAATTAGCCGCTTTAAATCCTTTTTTAAAAATAATAAACTTTATTTTAGAGCAATGTTAGGTTTATAGACAAATTACACAGAAAGAACAGAGTTTTCCCACATTTCCTTCCCACCCCCTATTGATTCCCCTGTTTTTAACATCTTGCGTTAGTGTTATACATTTGTTACAAGTGATGAACCCTGTATTGATATTTTATTAATAATTAAAGTCTATAGTTTATATTAGGGTTCACTCCTTGGGTTGTACAGTTCTATGGTTTTTTATGTTTTTATTTTTTTTTAGTTTTTATTTATTTATCCCCCCCTTGCTGCCTGTGCTGCTGTGTCCATTCGCTGCGTGTCTCCTCTGTGTCTGCTTATCTCCCCCTTGCTGTGAGGTCTTGCCGCATCAGCCCACGGCGCCCCGCGAGCCGGCCTGCCCTCACAAGGAGGCGCCGGGAAGCAAACCCGGGGCCTCTCATATGGTAAATGGGGGCTCTATCCATTGCTCCACACCCGCTTCCTGCCGTGAGATTGCTGCATCAGCCCACCGCACCGCTCAGGCTGGCATGCCCTCACAAGGAGGCCTTGGGAAGCGAACCCGGGCCTCCCATATGGTAAACGGGGGCTCTATCTACTGAGCCACACCTGCTTCCCAGTTCTATGGGTTTTGACAAATGCATAATGTCATGTATCCACCATTATGGTATCATGCAGAATAGTTTTGCTGCCCTAAAAATGCTTTTAAAATGCCGTAAAAATCCCGTGCTTCACCTTTTCATCACCTTACCCCAAATCCATGGCATCCACTGATATTTTTACTGTCTCAATAGTTTTGCCTTTTCCACAACTTCATATAGTTGGAATCAAACAATATGTAGCCTTTTCACATCGGCTTCTTTCACTTAGCTGTGTGCATTTTAAGTTTCTCCATGTCTTTTCCTGGCTTGCTAGCTCATTTCTTTAAATCACTGAATAATACTCAATTGTATGGATGTACACAATTTGTTTATTCACTCACCACCTATTAAAGGGCATCTCGGTTTGTTCCAGTTTTTGGCAATTGTGAATAAAGCTGCTCTAAACATTTGTGTACAGTTTTTTGTGTGGGCATTAAGTTTTCAACTCTTTTGGGTAAATACCTTGGAGTGCAATTGGTGGATTTTATGGTAGGACTATGTTTAGCTTTGTAAGGTACTGCCACACTGTCTTCAAAAGCCGCTGTACCATTTTGTCTTCCTATCAGCAATGAATGAGTGTTACTCTTCTTCCATATCCTCACCAGCATTTGGTGTTGGTTTATTGAATTTTAGCTAGACAGTCTAAAAGGTATGTAGTGGTATCTCGTTTTAATTTGCAATTCCCTAATGACATATGATGTTGAGCATCTTTTCATATGCTTATTTACCATCTGTGTATCTTCTTTAGTGAGGTGTATGTTCAGCTTTTTTGCCTTTTTTTTTTTTTTTTGAGGTTCCGAGGAATGAACCCCAGACCTTGTGTGTGGGAAGCTGGCACTCAACTACTGAGCCACATCAACTCCCCTAAGTTGACTTTTTTTTTGCATTTGTCTGCCCATTGTTTGTTCCTTTGTTTTTAGGAGGCACTGGGGTCGGCAGGTGCCCAACTGCTTGAGCCACATCCGCTCCCCCTTTTTTTTCATTTAAAAAGTTTTATTGCAATACGTCATTCATACATGAACAAACTTAGACAGTAAGTGTTTAGTAAAAGTTGTGAGCTTACAAAACAAACATGCATAACATCATACAGGGCTCCCATACTTCACCACACCACCGATACCTTGCATTGTTGGGAAACATTTGTAACAAATTATGAAAGAGCATCATCAAAGTATTATTGCTAACAATAGTCCATATCTTACATTTGGTGTATTTTTCCCCCAACCTACCCTATTATTATTTTTTTTATAAACTATATCATCAATGGCATTTGGTGTATCAGAGTTATGCATTCATCACTTAAATCAATATTAGAGCATTTTCATCACTCCAAAAAAAACAGAAAACAAACCATATATTTGCACTACTAATTATAGATCCTATGATGTACAAATGAATGATGAATCCTATTCATTTCCAAACATTTACAAACAACTTTTTCCCAGTTCTGCATCCTGGTTAGGTGCATAGATATTTATGACTGTTATATCTTCCTGGTGGATTGTCCCTTTTATTAATATATAATGGCCCTCTGTATCTCTTATAAAGTTTTTGCATTTAAAGTCTGTTTTGTCTGATATTAGTATAGCTACCCCTGGTCTTTTTTGGTTACTATTTGCATGGAGTATCTTTTTCCAACTTTTTACTTTTCAGCCGGTTTGTATCCCTGGGTCTGAGGTGAGTTTCTTGTAAGCAGCATATAGATGGCTCATGTTTTTTTTTATCCATTCTGTCACCCTCTATCTTTTAATTGGGGAGTTTAATCCATTCACATTCAATGATATTACTGTAAACGCATGATTTACTTCCACCATTTTATTCTTTGGTTTTCATATGTCATATCATATTTTCATCTTTTTACTCTTTTGGTTATCCTTTCTGCTATTCTTTCTTCTGTACTCTCCTCCAGGCCTTTCTCTCCTGTCTTTCTTTCAGGCTGTAAGGCTTCCTTTAATATTTCCTGCAAAGGTGGATTCTATTTTGCAAACTCTCTTTGTTTCTGTTTGTTTGTGAATATTTTATAATTACCTTCATATTTGATGGACAGTTTTGCTGGTTAAAGAATTCTTGGCTGGCAGTTTTTCTGTTTCAGTTTCCTAATTGTATCATACCAGTGTCTTCTCATCTCCATGGTTTCTGAAGAGAAATCTGTGCTGAGTCTTATTGGACGTCCCTTGTACGTGATGGTTTGCTTTTCCCTTGCTGCTCTGAGAATTTTCTCTTATCTTTGACATTTGACATTCTGAGTAGTATGTGTCTTGGAGTAGGTCTGTTCAGATTTATTCTGATTGGGGTACGGTGTGCTTCTTGGACATGTAAGTTCATTTCTTTTGTGAGAGTTGGAAAATTTTCAGCTATTATTTCCTCAAATACTCTTTCTGCCCCTTTTCATTTCTCTTCTCCTTCTGAAACGCCCATGACATATGTTGTTGCATTTTGTGTTGTCATTCAACTCTCTGAGCCCCTACTCATTTTTTCCCATTCTTTTCTCTCTCTCTTCTTTTCTCTCTTCAATTTTAGCTGTTCTGTCTTTGGTATCACTTATTCTTTTTTCTTTCATTTCGAGTCCGCTGTTGTATGCCTCAAATGTGTTTTTTTTTTTAAGATTTATT
>JAQZBX010035258.1:0-24662 GCA_029593785.1 Cabassous unicinctus
CCCGATGAGGCATATTTCTTAAGGAGTCCAACAGTAGCCCCATACCATTTTGGCCCTCCTTTGCAGTGCCTTGCCTTGCACCCAGCGGTACCAATCACAGCATAAGCCAGGGGCATGTTTTTGCAGGTAAACAATTTAAAAAGGAAAGATATCGCTATTATGATTAAGATTATAACCAGGGTGAAAGAGGCCCCAAGTTCTGAAGTGCCCAGTCCTCCTCCGAGAGCTAAGCACCTCCATTGATGGCCGCCACAAATTATTGGTTGAATAAATCTTTTGATAAAATAAAAAATGTCTGCATTTTCAGTTGACCATTTAATTACAATGCATATTAAGGCAGGGATGTTTTCATTATGTAAAACAGTGCTCCTCAAAATGTCATTCAATGACCACCTCAATAAAATATGGCTACTGATAACTTGTTTACAATATAGATCCCCAAGTTTAAGTCCAGACTTAATGAATTAGGAGTTAATAATGGATTGAGTTTGCCAGTATTCTTTTGCAGCTCTTTGAATTCTCTCCTTGTCTTTGCATTCTTTCATTTGGCTACATTGAGTTTGTCAGTGGTACTCTAAAATTTTATCCTGTTTTGTGTTAATTGTGGTACTTGAATTTGTATTCATGTCTTTAATTAAATTTGAGTTTTCTGCCTTTATTTCTTTGAATATACATCCTGTCCCTTTGTTACTTTATCTGGGACTCTATTATGACTATATTGATATTCTTGAAGGTATCCCATATATCTCTTGAGCTCTGCTCTTTTGTCTTTCAGCTCTTAAGTCTAAATCATTTGAATTGTCTTGTCTTGGAGCTCACTCATGATTCTGTATATCCAATATCTGTCCTTCTTCTTTGATGATTTTTGAAGTTTTATCTCGTTCCTCTGGAATGAGGAAGATAATTTCCTGTGAGAGTGTTTCTTGTAAATATTTTTTGCACACTGAACTTTTTCATAATTTAATGTTTTAACTAAGGATTTAGTACCTGCGCAGTCTGTTTCTCATATTTATATCCAGATAGTAATATGGTACATATATCATTGAGTGGAAGGAAATAACGAATAAAAAACATTGCAAAAGTCTCTTCATTGTCTTTGAAAATTGGCTTTGTGTTAGCCAGTGCTCTCCTTCAGAGTCTATCCCTGCTATTAATATCTGCCTGAAGCAAAAGTGTGGGGTCCTTTCCTCCTTTTCTGAACCTGTGCCTTGTCCAGGCCACTAAACTGGAAATAGAATTTCACCCTTTTCCTGGAATTAGAATGCCTTCTTTATTTCTATGAAGTAGACTTTCCCCCTGCAGGTGCCACATTTGTTTTAAACACAGGAATCCTTTAAAGGCACAAAAAAAATAAAGATGTTATCTCAAAGGAAACAATATTAGAAGGCAGAAGTTTCAAGCTCTTTAAATGATTTACATATTTTGTTTGTTATAAAATCTTGAGGTTGAAGACTTTCTAGACAAATTATGCCACAAGAAGTTTTTAACCACTAGTCTCAAGGTAATTATTATTCTGAAAGTTAAAGAATTTTAAATTACCCCAAATATGAGGCTATTATAAGAATATACATACATACTTGTATGTGTATATATATATATATATATATACACACACATAAATATATATATATATACATACATATCATGTAGGCATTACCTATGTAATGCCGTGATTTGTAGAAATGGAAATATAGAATTCATGAAACCAGGGTCATAAAGCAATGAACATATATTGAAAATATATGTTTGAGGACATTTCATTTTCAATAATGTGTTAAAAGCATATCTTTGGAAAATTGATAGTAATGAGTGGTCTATAATAACAATATATCCCAGTAATGTACCTTAAGGTTTTAATTTCTGAATTCTCATTTGTATTGATTAATATTGGATTTAAAAGAACTGTATGTGATGCATTAAAATTCTCTATCATTGTTTATTATACATATAGCACTTTATGTCTTTTTCTAAAATTAATTATAAATAGAAATAAGGTGTTATGAGCATGAGCTCTGGAATTAACCACTCTTGGTAGAATCACAACACCAACAAAATTAACGGTTGTAACTCTGTACAAATTACTTAACTCGGTGCAATTTTACTCATCTAAAAATATGTAAAATAGTAATACCTATAGTAAAATGTTTTCATCGGAATAAATATGATAATAAAGGAAAATATTCAAAACAGTGTCAACTTCATTTTAGTTACGCAATATACATTCATTTCTATTACACAATATACAAATTATGGTTTATACTTAATAGATATTTGGCAATCAAATTCGGATTTTTATTCATCATATTTTGCAAACTGTTTTTTGAACTGTTTTTTGTTGTGAATTTTTAGGACCACCAAACTAATTTAAAATAAACCATATTCTTAAAAACAAAAATTCTTTTCAAGTCTTACACACTGAGTATCTCCTTTGCATTCTCAACAGTTTACAAAGTGAATTTTATAAGAACTAGGAATAACACATATTTTTCTGACTTCATCTTTATGGGATTGACAGACTCTGAAGAGATCCAGGTGGTCCTCTTAATTTTATTTCTCCTGATTTGCCTGATTACTGTGCTGGAGAATACAGGAACAATACTGATAATTCACCTAAATCTCCAACTTCTCACCCCCAAGTATTTTTTTCCTCAGTCCTTGACCTCATTTACTCAACAGTCATCATGCCTAAAACCTTGGATAACATACTCACTTCAAACAAGTATATTTCATTCATGGGCTGCTTCATCCAGACGTCTTTTTTTTTTCTTGATTACCACTGAAAGTTTCTTTCTCTCTTCAATGGCCTATGACCATGAGAATCTGCCACACACTCATCACTTTATCCTATATGATTGGTTTTACTGAATCATTTTCAGAAGACCTTCCATTTATTCTTTGAGAAGAAGTATAGAACAATAGTAAATAGTACTGGTTTGGACTGAACAATCCAGATTTAATTTCTACATCTGTGAGTTTTTAGCTGTACAATTCTTAATAAGGCACTGAAATTTTAAATCTATGTTGTTCAACTATACAAGAAAATTGATAATTCTAATCAATAAAGTTATTGTAAAGATGAAATCTGAAAGTGAATGGAAATAAGTAAATGCAGTACTAATATATTTTAACCACAATCATCATAATAATTATATTATGGCAAAACTTTGAATACACAGTTGCTATTGCTATGAAAATGTACACTGGTGTTTTTAAAATAATTTTAGTTAATCTCATTCATGAACAAAAAATTAAAAGCTAATAACAGACTTTAATATTTGGTCCAAATGTAAAGTAAAACACTCTAAAAGAATTACTTAATACATAAAAATATATAGGTGTGAACATTGAAGAAAATGTAGAAAATACTTTCAATTATTAAAGAAAATAGAAATATCCTAACCATTTTTGATAGCTTTATCTGTGGTCTTCTAGATTAATCTTATGTATGTGTATGTATATATTAAAAATATATAAAATTTTGTCATCATTTTCTACTTCTATTTTGAAGTTTTTGAGTTCTACTCATCACTACATATTTTAAAAATCCTTTGGCATTTAAATTTATATTTTCTTGGTTCTTGAGTTAAACTAAGAATCTCATCTTGCAATGCTCTTAGACCTGAAGTTTTATAAATTAATGAGGTTAAATATCTGCCAGCAGTAATATCTCATTTTTTATCTACTTGCTAAACATTTGACATACCTAACATTCTGTGATGTGTTAACAAGTTTCAATAATTAATATTTATTTGTATAATTTTGGTAAAATTAAAAAAATGACTTTCTTTCTTCTGATTTATATCTTTGCTATGCTCTTTAAAAAGAAATAAATACTTGAGTTAAATTCTTGGACAATTAACTATAAAAAATTAATTGAGGAAGGTTTTAAAGCTGAGAATGATTAATTAATCCAAATTTTGTCACATCCCATAACTTTAGTCAGGTATGTTACTATAATTTTCTTTAATATATTCCCCTACATAATACAGAATTTCAAGTTTAATTTTATCTTCTAGTCAATGGATTTTTAAAAAGTTATGCTTTTTAAAATATTTTCCCATTATTTAATTATTTCTCATTTAAACTTAAGTAATGACTATTAGATATCCTTTTTGCATTCAAGTAATTTGTATTATTTTAATTTCTATTGTTTTCTGTGTAAAATTATAATAGTTCATTTTCTTTCATGATTTTTGAAAGATTAAAACAAAGTTCAATCTCTGTTTTAGGAGTAAAATATTAATGAATTTTCACTAGTTCATCATTGTTCAATAATTTAATCAAATATTTAATATGTGTTTACATGTGTGTTAAATTCCTGAAATATCTCTATTGTGTTCTAACATTTGAAAGTTGTTTTCAGTAGGTATTCAATTTTGCAGTGAGTTTTTATTTTTCAGAACTTTAAATATATCTTCCCAATATTTTCTGGCAAATTATGGATGACAGGTCTCAAATATTTATGCTTTTTTCTTATGCATGTGATATTTATATTCCTATGATTACCTTCATAATTTTATATTTATATTTGTTTTTCAGCCTGGAGTGAGGTGAATCTTGGTATGTTTTATGGTAGGTTGATGTAGTTTTTGCATTTATCCTTCCTGGAGATTAGCTGATATTTGTATGTAGAAAGTTTGATGTATTTCCTTATTTTTGTAAAAGTCTTGCCATTATGACATTATCTCCTTGAATATTTCTTCTGTTCCATTCCTTCTCTAATCTTATTCAGAACTCGAACTCCATATATATTAAATTGATTGTTATTGTCCTAGAGCTCTTGGATATATTTTCCATTCTTTGTTTTTCCATTAATTTTATTTCTGTTTAGATCATTCCTTTTAGCTTATCTTCAGGTTCACTCATTCTTTCCTCAGCTCTACTGGCTCTATTGATGAAACTATTGAAGGAATTATTTGTTCTGATATTGTTTTTGTGTTTGTTGTTTTATTTAATTTTATTTCTAATCTTTCATTGGACACTATGTTATCCAACCTGTCGTGAAATTTCTCATGCATCTATGAATGTTGTTTAGTCTCTCCACTAATCTTTTAACCTGGTAATTGTCAATGCTCTTAAGCCAAAGACCATCAGGGTTGCCTGTGTTTCAACCAGTTGTCCTTATTATTCAGTGCAGTGAGGAAGAATACATGTCATGAGGAAATTTGTTTCTAAGAAAGAGAGTATTAGAAAGACTAACACACACCAGAGCAATTTCAGCAACAGTTCAAAGCTAACCTTCATTTCACTGGCATGTCTGAGACAAGACAATAATTGTGGAGGATTAAGAGCCTGACTAATATAGCTTTGGTACTGGGAGTGCTTCATTAGAAACATCTTCTTAAGAATGAGACTTCTGAATTGGTTCTATGTTTTTAAAATCAGTTCTCTAATCAGATTAGATTTGAAGGCATTAATGACTCTATTTCCAACAACCAAGAAGGCATTAATAGACCATGGCATGAAATGGAAAAAGATAAACAAAATATCATAACCCGATATGGCCACTAAAATGCATTTTACAGGCAAGGCTCTAAGTAAGAGTGTTTTTGACACCTTAAAAGAATTTTATTTGGAAATAAAAGTATAATGATGTTGGCTGTTTTTTCCTAAATATGCTGGATATAGTTATAAAAGAAAGGGATGACCTAAAGTCCTCATAGTCTCAACTTAAATACCATATGAAAGAAAGTAATAATTTTTTTTTTACACTGTGAAAGAAAATTTTATTTCCTATAGCCTCAAGTGTGAGATTTCTGAAAACCACACCCAAAACCTCATTGTGCAAGTCGCTGAATTATAAGGTAAGTTAAATTCCCAACCTTGCAAGGTGTCTGTTGTTAATGGGAGGGCATTATTGAAATAGAATGGGATCCTGAAAAGTGAAATGGAGACATATGGGTTGATAATAATTGTAGTGGGGCCATTGAAACCCTAGATTCTGATGAGTCTTAGCCAGATAAATCTGTAATCGTCTGCCCTGAATAGTTAGCCATTTAATTTTCACCTAAAGATATTAACTATGTTATTCCTTATAAACCTAATGACATCTTCCCTGAGAAAAGCATCCAAACTCCTTTATCTAAAGAGATTAAGCTGGTTACACCAGATTAAACTGCAATAAAATGCACTGAGATGGTTGATTTGTAAGACAATTCTAATTCTTCTCATGACCCAAACCAGCTACCCCTCTTTCCTACCAGACCTATACCTAGACTGAAGGCCCAACAGGCTCCAACAGATGAGATACAAAGTGTGAGTGACCCATAAGGAGTCTACTACACTGCTAAAGAACTGTGTGATTTTTTCAATTTATATAGACAGAAATAAGGGGAATGTCTGTGGGAATGGATAGTAAGGGTGTGGGATAATCTTGGAAAGAATATAAGGTTGAATGTATTGCTATGGACCTACTAAACAGATTCTGGATTCATATTGTAGCTCAGAAGGTTAGAAATAGTTCTAACAGTTTGGGTTTTTGTTTGAAGTGTGGAACAAAATATGGCTTTCATTGCCTGAAGTCAAAATGCCAGAACTGTCCTGGTATAATGTGGATAAAGGGATCAAAGGCTTAGGAAGTTTGTATTGTTAAAGATGTATCATGACGTGCTGCCCTAAACCAAAAATGTCCAGAGAACACACATTTCACCAGGACTGTGAGGAATAAATATGTGAGTCTAATTACATGATCCATGAATAGTTCTGTGGTTGCTCTTATACCTCAGTCAGATATAACAATTTGATCTGGTGTCACTGAATTTGGATATTTTATACACAATGGGGATAATATGATCTGATCCCAGGTTGGCTGAAGACCAGTGGCAGCACTTAATCACCAAAGACAAGGTGGGTGTGTTGACCATAATATACAGCAGACTCAAAGCAGTAATCAAAATAACATAAGGAATTTGAGTATAGTCTTGCCATAGGACCCGGCAATATCATTGATAAGTATATACCCAGAAGTATCAAGAGCAGTGATATGAATCGACAGTTGCCCACTGATGTTCATAGCAGCATTATTCAAGATAACTAAAAGTTGGAAACAACCCAGGTGTCCATCAACTAATGAATCTATAAACCAATTGTGGAGTATACACACTATGGAATATTATGCAGTGGTTAGAAGAAAGAAAGTTGTGAAACATATGACAGCATGGATGAACCTGGAGGACATTATGTTTTGGGAAGCAAGTCAAACACAAAATGACAACTACTGTGTGATTGTCCTATTATGAACTAAATATATTATGTGAAGTATAAATATATTATGTGATATATGAATAAATGTAAAATTGCATATATAAGACCATTTTTCTTTGAATTGGAACAAATGTATGCTAATACTACAAAATGTTAACATCAGACCTAAAAAAACAGCAACGTTGTACTAAGTGAAGGAGACCAGAAGCAGAATACTACATATTGCATGATTCCATTTATATAAAATGTAAATATAAATTAATTTATAAAGATGAACTTAGATTAGTGGTTATGTAGGGCTAGGGAAGGAATGCTAAGGGCTGTGGAATATTTCTATTTGGAATGATGAAATAGTTCTAAAATTTTTGAGATGATGAATATTCAACATTGTGATTATAGTAAAAGCCATTGATTGTACACTTTGGCTAGATCATATGATATGTGAATATATATCAATAAAACTGCTTAATAAACAAATAATTGTTCAAGAATAGCCAGAAATTACACTATGTACCACAGTGGAAACATAGAAAGATTCAGAGGTAAGGAATTTTCTTTTTTGTCTGTTTTTTGTTTATTATTATTATTGAAATAATGAAAATGCTCTAATAATGATTAAAGTGATGAACGCAGAAATCTGTGATTATGCCAAATGCCACTGAATGTACACTTTGGATGAATTTTCTGTTTTATTAATATGTATCAATAAAGTTTATTTGTTTAAAAATAAATAAATAAATACTTTAATGGTAATTTTTAAAATATGTCATGAAAAGAACCTTATGACATTGGCTAGTAGATAATGGGTTAGTAGAATTAAAACAGATAGGCAGTCTACTAAACTGTTACTTGGTCTGTATAAGCAGATGTGTTCTAGGGAAAGTGAACAAAATCCTAATTACGGAAAAAGAGAGTCATGACCCCTTAATCAATTCCCAGACTTGAAACAGTTTTACAGACTCAGAGCCCCTTGAAAGAGAAGAAGGCCAGGTCCCCTTGGGGACGGAACCTGTTACAATGCCAACAATTTATACTGTTAATCTTCTTCCAGCATTTCCCAAAGAGACCTACAGCATTTCACTACAATGTTGAATAACTGTGGTGACAGTGGGCAACTTTGACTTGCTCCAGATCTTAGAGGGAAAGTCTTTAGATTTCTCCATTGGGTATGATATTAGCTGTGGGTTTTTCAAACATGCCCTTTATCAAATTGAGGAAGTTTCCTTCTATTCCTAATTTGTGGAATGTTTTTATCAAGAAAGGATATTGTATTTTGTCAAACACATTTTCTGAGTTGATTGAGATGATCATGTGATTTTTTTTCCTTTGATCTGTTAATATGGTGTATTATATGATTTTCTTATATTGAACCATCCATGCCCACCTGGGATAAAACCACTTTATCATCATGAATAATTTGTATAATCTGTTGTTGGGTTCAATTATCAAGCATTTTGTTAAGGATTTTTGCATCTAAGTTCATTAGAGTGATTGGTCTCTATTTTTCTTTACTTGTAGCATCATCATGTTGCTTTGGTATTAAGATGATGTTGGCATCACAGAATGAGTCAGGTAATGTTCCCTCTTCTATTAGTCTACCAAAGTGGTGTCAATGCAAAGTACCAGAAATCTGTTGACTTTTATAAAGGGTATTTATTTGGGGTACAAACTCACCATCCCAAGGGTGTGGAAAATCTTGCTCAAGACACCGTAAGTGGTGCTTTCTCACCAAAGTCACCTGACCTGTTGAACCAAGATGGCAGGTGATCTCTATCTGGCCTTTCCTTAACCCCTGGAATTCCTCTTCCTCTTGTGCTTTGTAGCCTTGTCTCTTGAGGCTTCTTGCTTAAGTGATCCTGTAATCCTCTCTATACTGGCATCAGACTTGTTTCTTTCTGGGCCTCCTATCTCAGTCTTGGCTGGTCTGCTCTCTTCCTAATCTCAGCTGTAAGCTATCAGGGAAATAAATAAATCATCTCTCCAGGGCCTCAGCTGTTTGACCTTTCTTCTTTTTTGTCACATGGTAGGATCAAAATACCAGAGGTCTCTCCTCCTCTGTGTCTGTTTGTCCATTTGAGTCTGTTTATATGAGATCCACCATGGGAATGAGGACTCAACCTGAGTAAATCTTTACTGATGTGGTAGAGTCAAAAATCCTAAAATGAAGCTTAACAAGTAATCTAATCAAAGACCCCTCAACTGAATTTAATACAATCAAAGGATATCACAACCAGAAGGATAGACTAGTTTACAAACATAATTTTTCAGTTTTGGGGATTCATAAATATTCTAAAATTGTGACACCTCCACTTGATTTTTTTTTTTTTTGTAAGAATTTAAGTAGGATTAGTATTAGTTCTTTGCAGAATGATTGTTGAAGTCACACATGAAGCCATCTATCTGGTCCTGGACTTTTCTTTGTTGGTAGGGTTTGATGACTGACTCAATATCATTACTTATAATTACTCTGTTGAGTTCTTCTATTTCTTCTTTCATCAATATAGGTTGCTTGTGTGTTTCTAGAAATTCATCCATTTCATCTAAATATTCCATCTCATTGGCATACAATTTTTCAAAGTATCCTCTTACAACACTATTTCTGTAGGGTCAGTGGTGAGGGTATCCTACATGTCTTTATCTAGCAAGATTGCTTTTCAAAATTGCAGGTGAATTTATAAAATTCATAGAAAAACAGAAACTGGAAGAGTTTGTAACCAAGAGATCAACTTTGCAGAAAATACAAAATGTAGTGCTACAGCCTTAAAAGTAGAGACTTGGAAGGGAGTCTAGAAATGAAGATTATATCAGTAAAATTAACTAATAGTGTAAAAAAGGTGGTGAAAATAAAATATGACAGATAAAACGTAAAGTTCAAAATGGGTAAATTAAGAACTGCGTTTACAGTAATAACATTGAATTTTGATGGATTAAGTGCCCCAGTCAAGAGACACAGACTGGCAGAATGGATAAGAAAATATCTATATGCATCTATAAAATATCTGAAAGCATCTATATGCTGTCTACAAGAGACTCACCTTAGACCCAAGGATACACATAGAAAGTAAAAGGCTTTGGATGGAATAGATTTTAAAAGCAAAACTGTTCTTAGAGACAATGAAAGACATTATATATTAATAAAAAGGGGCGATTCACCAGGAAGAAATAACAATCATAAATGTATATACACCTAACCAGGATGCCCCAAATTAAATGATGCAAACGCTGGCAAAATGGACGGGAGAAATAGATTTCTCTACAACAATATTTGGAGACTTCAATACACAAATTTTAGTATTGGATAGAACATTTTGGCAAGGGATCAATAAAGAAGGAGAAAGTATGAATAAAATGATATATTGACTAAAACTAATTGACATATGCAAACATTGCACCCCAGAACAAGATGATACACATTCTTCTCAAGTGCTCATGGGTCTTGCTCCAGGATAGAACATATGTTGGGTCACAAAGAAGATCTCAATACATCAAGGAGATCAAAATTACACAAATCACTTTTTCTCATCATAATGGAATAAAGTTAGAAATCAACAACAGGTAGAAAAAGGGAAAATACTCAAATATATGTAGTTTAAACAAATATATGTAGTTTAGTCCATTTCCATTTAAAGTTGTTATAAATAATGCAGAAAGTTCTATTGAATTTTTATTTGCACTTTTTTTAGTTTTGTGTATTTTTGTGTATTTTTGACCCTCAATTCTTACATTAATGACTATTTTCATATCTATAAAATATTTTGTATTACACTGTTGTGAGTTCCTTCTCATTTCCTTCTGTTGTTTTTGTTTGTTTGTTTGTTTGTTTGTTTTTCCTTTTCTTTTCTATCTGGTCACATCATTGTCTTTTTGGTGCATCACTTTGCTGGGCAGGGGACTACACCTGGCCATGCCACACCACATAGGTCTGGGACACCTTTTTTATTTTTTCACTAGGAGGTCCCAGGTCTTCCATATGGTAAACAGTAGCTCAATTGCTTATGCCACAGCTGCTTCCCTACCTTCTATTTGTTTTTTACAGATATTTTCTTTGTGGTTATTATTGAGCTTAAACACAACATCCTAAGCCTTAAACAATTTCATTTGATTTCATACTAATTTAACACCAATAATACACATAAATATTCTTCTCTACCCCACTATACACTCGATTTGATGTTTTAATTATTAAAAATTATAATTTTACACATTAAATATACTAATTCATAGAAATGCAATTACTATGTAATGTGATTTTTAGAATCTGTACAAATGAAATTTGGTGCTGCATATAAAAACACAGTACAATAATACAGGGATTTATTATTACCCATATGGATACTATTCCCAAAATCTTTATTCCTTTATGAAGCTTTGATAGACTGTGTAGTGTCCTTTCCCTTCAGTCTGAAGAACTCACTGTAGCATAATTGTAGGACAATTCTATAAGTGATCATCTCCCTCAGCTTTTGTTTATCTGGTAATATTAATCTCTCCTTCATTTTTAAGACAGTCTTGCTGGATTTAAAAATTCTCTGATGAAATTGTTTTCTATCAGCAGTTAAATATTTTATCCCATTGCCTTCAGCCTCTGTGGTTTTGCTGAGAAATAAGCAATATTATAGGGAAGGACTATCACATAATATGCTGTTTTTCTCTTGTAGATTTCAGAGCTCTCTCCCTGTCTTTGTAGTCTTCATGTTTACTGCTGTCTGGGCATGGTTATCCTTAAATTTATCCTGTTTATTTTTGCTGGTCTTCTTCAAAATGTCCATGTGTTTCTTTAAATTAGAAAAGTTTTCTGTCATCATATCTTTGAATATTTCTCCTGCTCCTTTCTCTAATTTTCTTTGTGGACTACAGTTATAACTATATTGTTTTTCTTGAGGGAATCCTACATGTCTCTAATGCTCTGTTACTTTTTTCATCTTTTTCTTCCTCCTCTTCACCCTGAATCAATTTATTTTGTTGTCTTTGATTTCACTGATACTTCCCTCTGTATATCCAATATCTGGTCTTCTTCTGTGGTGATACTTGAAGTTCTATCTTGTTCTTTTCTATGGACCATAATTTCTTGTGCCTATGTTTGTCTTGTAAACTTTTGTTTCATAAAGCACATTTTAATTTTTTAATGTTTTGACTATGAGGTTTAGTCCCCATCTGTTTCTTAAGTTTGTATCCAGGTAAAATATATAATTGAATGTCAAGAGGTAACATAATAAAAAAAAACAAAACACTTTTCACTGCCTTTGCAAATCAGTTCTAGGTTGCCTAGTGCAAATCATTAAGAGTTTAGCTCTTCTAGCAAGAAGGTCAGACTTAGGCAAAGTATGGGACCCTCTCCTCTTCTGAACCTATATCTTGTCCTTATCTTGTTTTAGGGCTTTAGATATTTCCTGCTTTCTGAAAATAGAATGGCTTCCTTATCCATAGATAATAGACCTCCCCTCTCAAGGTGCTCTATTGTTTGTCTTAAAGCTAGAAATGTGGCTTATTCTGCTCCCTTATAAACAGAGTAAGGAACTCACAATAAGAGCTGAGATCCACTCCATCCACACTGTGTCAGGGGAAAGTTGGAGTAGAGGCCAATATGTGCTAACAGATTTAATTTGCATTTTCTTGACTCTTGGCTCTCAGTGTTACTGCAATCATTTAACTCTTTTCTGGACTTTTCAGGAAGATACTATGCTTCTTATTGTAGTTTTTTCAAAGATCCCATGGGTTAACTGACCCTGGAGTGTTTTATGCTGCTATCTTGGTTGCCTAGAAGAAGCCATAATAATACGAGGAGCAATAAAGGAACTTAAGGATGCAAATTTTAAGCCCAGAGAAAACAATAACAATATAATGCAGGGAAATATGGTTAAAAAACCCAAAAGGGGGAATAAAATTTAATATTAACTGTGATAGTAACAAAAAAGAAGCCAAGAGAGAAGAATCAAAATTTCAAAATTGTATGATATAAAATGAAAAAAAGCACATAAATAATGATTTTAAGTGTAAGTGATTTACACACTCCAGTTAAAGGCTTTTTAATGAGTCTATTAAAAAATAAGTCCCAAATATATCTATAAGAAATAAAAGAATAGTAAAAGTAGGTAAATATTTATTTCTATAAATATAAGTATATAAATACAACTGTACACTCTAGTACTATTAGAAAAAGTAGACTTTGTTATACCAGAGATGTTACTGAAAGTATTAAATAACAGGGAATCAATTTTCCAGAAAATTGTAAATTTGTTAATAGAGCTTCAAATCACAATATATATTGAGGAAATTAAAAGCAGGAATAGAATTTTTAAAAATAATAATGATATTGAATAATTGTAAGGGATAAAGGTCAAATTTTTTGAAATGTTGGACAAATGCATCATGTTTCCTCTTTGTTTCTTAGCCCTAAACTTTTGCTAAAATTATTTTTGCTACTAGAGATGATATATTGGAGACTGAAAAAAAAATTCAGCAGAAGAGATTAGTCATAAAAAGTTTTATAAATTATCTTTCTTTAACGCAGGGGTTCTTAATCAGGAGTCCACACACCTCCAAGGGATCTGTGGAAAGATTTCAGGGGGTCCGTGAGTATGAATTGAAAAAAATTAACTTATTATCTTTATTTTCTCTGACTGCTAACTGAAATTTAGCATTTCTTTCACTTATGAGTGTATGCAATAATTTGCAGTAGTCTTCATTTCATTTCACATTACAGTTGTTGCATATCTCAAAAAATCGCTTTAACTCATCCATACTTTTAAATTACGGTAGTTGTTAGACCCAATGCTGGTTGAGTTTCAAAAAACTATCTGCCACTACTTTCTGAGAAGGGATCCGTGGTTTTCACCTGAGTGGCAAAAGTGTCCATGGAAAAAAACAAGTTGAGAACCCCTCCTTTAACACACTATTATTTGAAAGAACACTGAATGACTATAAAAATTGATTTCAGGGCTAGGGAGCAAACTTGCCTCATGGTGATTTTGCAAGGTATAAACAGACTGTTGAGGTGAAAATGGCATAGAAATTATTAAACCCCAAGGTCACATATTCTGAAAAAAATTAATGCTGTCCTTTTAATCTCCAAATAAACTTTTCTCAGTATCATTGAATTTTTGATGAATTGAAGAATTGTACATTAATATTTCATTAAATATATAATATATTGCATTTTAATTCCTTGATCCATACCATCAAATTCTCTACAAACTCTGCAGTATCAACATTTTTTCTTGCAGTAGTTGTTTAAAACCACATGGAAATTGACTTAATTATCATTAATTAATGAAAGATTCACAAGAATGCTTTTCATATGGTTTTAAGTAGAAGAAGTATGCTCTTGACCAGTCACATAATTAAAAACTTTACTCATCTCAGCATGATTATTAGTTTCTTTCAATATATTAAAAGCCAATATACTAAATAATAAAACAAGTTTATAAACATCTTGTAGGACTGTCCACCAGCTGATGAATGGGCATTTTGGAGGTATCACAGGGAAAATATGGTGGAATTTTTCCAGTTAGGTTTGGTAGTGTCAACTTATTCAACACAGCAGTACTGTTGTACTGTCACAACAATGTTTGTAAAACTTATGGTTTTTTAAATATAATAAAAGCCACTACCCTAAACAATAAAACAAATTCAACAAACATTGTGGCTGAATAAAACAGTACGTGTGCTATATTGATGAATTTATACTTCCAAACTTGCCTGGAAAATTACACCATGTTTTCCTGGTGATACCTCAAAAATGCCTATTCATCAGCTGGTGCACACCCCTAGAAAAAATTCAGTTATGCTGCTCCAGTGAATACAAAATAGATGAAATTGTGGGTTTTCCAAAAGTCTATTATAACATAGGTGTCGATGTATTGTAAATATTTAATAATAAAATCAGCATATTACTGAAAATTATTCAGTGTGAAAAATTATATAAACACATAAATAAAACATATAAATAAGCTTTAAGTTACTAAAATGGATAACTGGAAGAAAATGTACCTAATGATAATGACATTTATGAACTATATTCACTTTCTTCTATGCATTTTTTGGTAAAATAATTTGTGTAATGAAGTGTGTTTAATCCTATAATGGTGTCACATTGTGAAAAATATGCTATTCTATCCTTGTTAGTTTAAGAGCTGCACTTTCAGGCAGAGATTAATTAACTATTTCTATAGTAATAACTCTTCTATACCCAGTCATAAAATACAGCATCACAGAAGGACACTCAACATTACATGACTGCAACAGTGTGTGTGTGGGTGGGGTGCTCCAAACCTAACAAAGATGCATTAGTCCTTGAACTTTTATCTTTGGCATCATGCTAGGAAAACTTTCTTGGAAATTGGTCCCAGAGATGACCAAATGTTGCATTATCAAACAATCCTCAATATAATGGGTGCCATGGAATTATCAGGGTGAAAGGCAAAGGATATTCTCCTCTGTTTGGGTTCAATATAGGTATACTTTTGAGAAATAATTTGCAGATGAAATTTCTATTTGACCAGGACATAAGGAAAATATTTAGGTTGATTTTGTGTACCTCAGAAATAAAAAATAAATGCTCAAAATTCAAAGTTGAGTTACCTTGAAGTAAACAATTATTGTATTGCAGAAATTTCAGACTTCTTAAATTATTTGCATATTTCATTTGTGCAGAAAACTTGTGGTTGAAAACTTTCTAGTCAGATCAAGTTGGAGAAAGGTTTTCACCACCTTTGACTCCTTGTTATTATTAATCTCAAAATTAGATCATTTATTTTATCTAAAAAAAATGGGGATATTATTAGAATGATATGATAAACAAATATATACATATCTTGTAGACCTTACTTAAGAAATGACAGAATTTGTGAAATGGAAATACATAATTGATGGAATCATTCATCAAGCTGCTACACTCAGATGTATTACTTTTTCTTCTTGGCTATCACTGAATTTTGCCTTCTCTCGTCAGTGGCCTATGACCGTTATGTAGCTATTTTCCAGCCTCTTCATTACCAAATTGTTATGTCCAGGAGATTCTGCCGTGCCCTCATTGCTGGGTCCTATGTGATTGGATTTACTGAATCCTTAGTCATTATTCTTTACATGAACAGCTTGCATTTGTGCAAATCCAATATAATCTATCACTTTTTCTGTGACATAATCCCAATTTTATCCTTGTCCTGCACTGACATTCATGACATTGAAATCTTAATATTCAATCTGGAGAGTTTAAACGTAATGGTATCTCTATTCACAATCTCTGTGTCCTATGGGTTGATTCTGTCTACTATCCTGAAAATTAATTCCTCTTCAGGAAAGCCCGAAGCCTTCTCTGCTGTGCCTTTCACCTTCTGGGGGTCACCATCTTTATTAGCACTACGTGTTTTACTTTTTTAAAACCGAAAATGTCCTACTCCTTGGGAAAGGATCAATGACCTCTGTGTTTTATACTATGGTGGTCCCCACGTTGAATCCATTTATTTATAGTCTTAGGAACAAAGAGGAAAAAGTGACCTTCTTAGAGCCATACATAAGAGGAAGGGCACCAGGCAATGGAAGTGACTATGATGCTCACTATTTAAGAATTTACTCGGTCTTTCTTTAAGTTAAGTAGCATCCTTTAAGTTGTTTGCATTTCTGTGGAGCCCATCCTCTATTTGACCACACAAGATCTGGAAAATTTCCAAGAATATGTTTTTAGAAATCTACATAATACATGAAAGCCAAGAAATATGTGTTAATCCTGTGTTTTTAATGTATATATATTTAAGGGCAACTAATGAGCAAAAAATTAAAAAATGTGTTATATTGTAATTTTATGAGAGGAATTCCCATGCATATCCAATTTCAGAAAAATTTTTGGAGACATTTTTTCAGGGGTCATTCCAATTTTTCTAAAAACAACAAATATAACTCCCTTTTACAGAATGCTAGAAATGCTAGATTTTTCACTGTATTTTTCGCTTAGTAAGTCACAGAAAATTTAAATCTAGTGTCTTGAACTGTAAAAAAAATAAACAATTCTAAGTCCATAGAGTTATTTTACAGATTAATTCAGATCCCGAATGGAAAAAAATAATGCAGTACTAAGAATTTTGACCACAATAATCATAATACATACATTCTTGCAAATTTTGAATTCACAATAGCATTTGTTATGCAATATTCACTGCTTTTATTACTTTTGGCTAATCTCTCTCAAACAAACAGCTAAAAAGTAAAAAGGAGCACTTCAATATTTTGTCTTAGAGCAAAGTAAAATATTGTGATAGAATTAAGTTATAGAAAAAGAATATGTGAACAATGAAGAAAATTTTGAAAATATTTATATTATTAAAGAAAACAGAATTATCCTAAACATTCTTGAGAGTTTTGTTCATGGTACACTTATACATATGTATGCATTTATTATATATATAAATATTTGTTAGTATGTATTTCTATATTGGAGCTTTTGTTTTCCACTCAAAATTATAACTTTTGGTAATTCCTTTAACATTTAAACTTGAGAGATGAATATTTTCTTGGTGTAGGAGTTAAATCAAGAAACACATCTGACCATGCTTTAAGACCTAGTGTTTTCTAAATTCATGAGGTTAAATATCTGCTTTCTAATTCTTTTGTGTCTTACAGATACCATTTTGTGATGCATCAACAAGCTTTAGTAATTACTAATTATTTTTTTTTTAATTTTCTTATGATTACAAAACTTATTTCCTTTTTCCTGGTTTCTAGAAGTTTATGTTCTTTATAAAGATACAAATTTTTGAGTTAAATTATTTTTTCATTTGTTTTAAGAATTTTAATAGTGAAAACTTGCAAAGCTAAGAATTGATAAATAATCCAAATTGTATAATATCTATAAATTTTGGTCAGATAGTTTGCTAATATTTCCTTTTAAAAATGTCTCTATGCAATCCAGAAGTGCATTTTTAATTTTCTCCACTATACAGTATACATAAAAGAAAATATATTTTTTCTCATATTCCTGTATATGATAATTTGTATTTAAACTTAAGCAATGGTTATAAGCTATACTTTTCCCTTAAAATGATTTGTGGTCTTTTAATTTATATTAAGGTTTTCTTTGTATAATTATATTTATTCATTTTCTTAAATATTTTTGAAAGATTGAAATAAAGTTCAACCTCTAATTTAGGATTAAAATTTTAATGAATTCACCAAAGTTCATCACTGCCAATTAATGTATTCAGTAATTAAAATGTGCATTATTTCCTCTGCATCCATAATTCCTATAAAATTTTTGGCTTGCCATATGTAATATCCATAGAAATTACTGTCTCAACATTTATTTTGCTTTGAATTCTGTGTTGTCTATAACATACATTTATTGCTACTCCTTTTTGTTTTCTTTGCCTATACCGATATTGTTAATGAATATTTATTTTTTAGACTATTTTTTTTAATATTATATGTCATCTTGAACATTCATTGTGTATTTTCTTATATTTATAGGCACTGTACACTTTCTTGACTTTTCTATCATCAATGCTGGCCTTGCTTTCCTTTAAGTACAATTCTATGATTTAGAAAATATATCCTGTTGGTTTTCCTTGGCAATGATGGTCATTAGATTTTCTAATTTTTGAGACAGTAATAAGTTCAGGAATTGCTTACCTTTTAATTAAATTCAGACTATCTTGTCCTCCTATAACATATTATAAAATTCATTTATAATATTATTAAATAAATATCATATAACTTTGGGAATATTAATCCCATAATATATTTACATTTTTTAAAATTTTACCTGTTTATATCATTGCATGCCATATTCTATGTAAGATGTGGTCTGAGGTATTTTTTAGGCAAAATCATTTTTTTCATGGTACTGTGTCAAAGATTATATTTTAAGAGCATCTAATGAATGCCAGACAATCTGCAAAGGCAATAGGTATATATTAACATAGTTTATTTACATTCACAAGATAACACTCTGATAAATACTTGCAATATTTGAAATTTAATCTCAGGTAATGAAAAGCTATTCTACTAATTGTTCAAGGAAGACATATGTATCATCCTTAATTTTCTCTGTCTCACATCTCACATCTTGTCCATCAACATATAGCGATTCTCTGTGCAGTATATATTTGGAGAGTGACTATTTTTCAACACCTTCTCTGCTACAATCCTCATCCAAAGACCATCATTTCCTTCCTTAAATTATTGCCACAACCTTCTAGATTGTCTCCCTCCATTCTGCTTTACACCCGTTTATTCTAATCTCAATATATGGGCCAATGATACTCTCAGAACATAGGTTGTATCATGTAACTTTTCTTCACAAAACCTACAAGATTTCCCATCACATTAAGAGTAAAATCAGAACTTTTCAGGGCCTACAGGTCCAATATAATTTTACCCCTACTCCTTACTTCAATGAAATCATCTTTATTCATTGTGTCTATCACACTCATTTTGGAGCAGCTACACTGACCTCAGCATCCCCTGCTCCGATTAGAACTGATGCAGCCTGGAATATTTGCATTTATTTCTTCTTCCTGAAATTCCCTTTCTCCATATAACTGCATGGGTCTTTCATCTTTCTCTTGTTCATAAGACCATCCCATACCACCCTATTTAAAATCACACATGACTCATAGCTCATCAGCACTGCATTTGTTTTCCATAGCAGTTACCACTATCTGACATTTTATATTTTTGATTATAACTTTTTTTCCTCTCTGCATTCCCCACATTGAAACTTCAATAAGCTCAAGATTTTTGCCAATTATGTTTAATTCTGTATCCCCAACGCCTACAATAGTGCCTCAATAAATACATTTGAATGGCTGAAATTTACAGATGTTGATACTGGGCAACACATAGTTTTCATAGCTTGTTCATGGTCAGCTAACTTCATTTAACAATATAATATTTATATTATAAAATTTTAACATATAAGAGACCACTTATAAAATTTAATACTCCATAATTGTCAAAATATAATGGGGCTACTGCCTACCTATTCATTCAATCAGAAAACAGTGTTTCTATTGAAACCATGCATCATTCTGGTCATTTGTTTCAATTGAGGAAAGAATATTATTCTATTTATCCTATTCATTATTATTTAGCTGACATAAGATTTTTACTTTGAATCACAAGATATAATAAAGATTGTTTGCCTTCATCATTTTGGTTGAGATTTCTTAAACTGATTATATTTTATTCATTTCTTTTTCTACCAGAGATTTTCATTCATTCATTATAAATATAATGCTCATTTTTTAATATTATGCAAAGCACTAGGGCATTCACATCTTTATATATTCATCCTGGTTCTAATTTGAATATGTTGTTTTTATTGTGCAATTGCAATAACTATGTAATCTCATTAGAATATTTTAAGTAGATTGCACAGTTATTTATTTAATAAAAAATGTATATCTAATTATTTTCTTTTAAATCACTAATATGTTTCTAGTATTCAACCTTCATGAGCAAAAATATGCCACACTTTACTTTCCCATCATAAGTAGCAGGTATGTATTTTACTTGTACAAAATTATGCATAAATGTCCATATCAACTCTTCTCATTATGCTCTTCTTATTTGGGTCTGGGTTGCTTATCATTTATTTTCTAGCTGCTCTCTTTTGACCTTTCCTATAATCCCCCTGTAATGAACCAATAATTTCCTTCTTTCTTTAATCTTTTTCCATGTCTGATTCTCCCAGTTCTCTTGTTCTCTCCCATGGCATTTGATCAACTACTAGTGTCTGAAATTTGCCAAATAACTTTTCCTCATGTATATGCTGAAAAAAACACTAAATTTAAATGCATTTGTTATAATAGTCTTCAAATAATGGTAGCTATATTTGTTCAGTATGTTAAGTCCTGAGTGCCTTGAAAATGTTCCTGTAAACCATGTATATTCCTTGAGTTTATATTCTATTTAGCTGCTTTTAAGATACTTTTGCTATCAACATGAAAAACAACATGTATATTTTTCTTAATTAATTTTATGCCAATAACTACTTCAGGAATTCTTGAAAAAAAAAAGGTATTCAATGAAAATACAATTAATAGATTGAAATGATACTTTGATATCATGCATATTTAAAGTCACTCATATTTCCACAGAAAGATTAAAAGCCAATTCAAAAATGAACTCAATACTTTGTGGATGTTTGGAGAACATAGCTTAGAACAAATTAGGAATTTTTGTCGGATACTTGCCCTTCAAAATATAGAAAGGGATACGAGGGTAACAGAGCAACTATTTGAAATAACTAAAGAACATAAGAAAGAGGGGACAAGAAATGAAAATATATTTTGAAAAGGAAACTGGAAATATTAATATAATGTAATTGCACATACTAATAAAATTTTATTTTTATATGTATTATGTAGAGTAAATTCCTCTAAAAAGTCAAAGTGTATCAGATTAAGTCATAATTCAAAAATCCAATATATTATATTCCTTACACAATTTTTATTAAAGAAAATGATGTAAAACATTGAGATGAAAGGACACAAAGTAGGATTCTTGAAGGTTGTTTTTATGATTCCATTTCTCTGTGCCTCACTTCTTCCAGGTAATTGTAAGACTATTTCACTTTGGATGCTCTCATATGACTTTTTCTTTAAAGAATTTTCCGTTATTTAATTTTCAAGAGAGGAAGCCCTACTCTCTCTTTGGAAATCCTCCATTTAATTTTTCTTCCATAGCATTTATCACCAGCCATACTCATATATTTCATTGATTATTATCCCCACACCTAGCAATAGAATGTCACTCTTGTTTAATGGACCTCCTCCAAGTTGCAGAATCTGCACAGCTCACCCCCTGCATAGGCCCTTGCACTGGTGTTCCCATTTGTAACAACTTCCTCCCATGAAAATGTATGACTTAGTCTGCAAGTCTTTGACCAAATAACAAATTTCACTGAGGTCTACCCTGTTGCTTCGTCATTCCCACAGGAATAAAATATCATTAAGAACATGCTTTTTGGGGTACATAATTCAATACCCAAAAGATTTTTTAATTTTTGTTCTTTTATTTACGTATTTGGTTTATTTAGAGTTAATTTTTGTCTATGGTGAGAGATAGGGGACCACATTTATTCTTTTCTATATTCCTATCCAGTTATCCCAAAACCATATTTTGAAGAGACTATTCTTTCCCCAATTGAGAGGATTTGGCACCCTTTTGAAAAATCATTTGGCCATAGAAATGAAGGTTTGTTTCTGAACTTCCATTTCAATTCCATTTATCTCTATGTCTGCCCTGGTGCCAGTGTCATGATGTTTTGATTACTGTAGCCTTGTAATAAATTTGAAAATCGGGAAGTGTTAAGGCTTCAATATCCTACTTTTTTAAGAATATTTTTTTGCTATTTGTTCCTTTATCTTTCCATACAATTTTGTTGATTGTCTTTTCCATTTCTGCTAAGATGTCTTTTTTAATTTTAAGATTGTATTGAATGTGTAAATCACTTTGGGTAGAATTGACACATTAGCAATATTTAGTCTTCAAATCCATGATCACAGAATAGTCTTCTATTTATTTAGGTCTTCTTTGAGTAGTGTCAGCAATGTTTTGAGTTTTCTGTGTGTAAGTCATTTACAGCCTTTGATAAATTTTACCCTAGTTATTTGATTTTTTACAGTACAAGTATAAGGAATTTTATTCTTCATTTCCTCTTAAAATTTTAAATTGCTAATTTATGGAAACATCAGTGATACTTGTATGGACATTGTTCCTTTAAATTTGGTGAATATGTTATTAGCTCTTAACTTGGTTGAAGCTTTTTGAGAACCTTCTATATATAGGATCATGTTATCTGTGAACAGGGAATGTGTTCCTTTTAATTTTGTTGATTTTTATTTCTTCTTCTTGCCTAGTTACCCTGGTTAAAGCTGACACAACACCTTTGAAAAACGTTGGTAATTGTGGGAATCCTTGCCTTGACCTTGAATGTGATGTTAGTTGTGGGATTTTCCTATAAGACCTTTATCATTTTGAGTTAATTTCCTACTATTCCTAGTTTTTTTAGTGTTTTTACAAGAAGTGTGCTGGATTTTGCCAAATGATTATTCTGCATCAATTTAGATGGTCATATTTTTATTTTGTTTGTATTCACTTTTTTGCTTTATTTTATTAATGTGAAGAATTACATTAGTTAATTTTCTTATGTTGAACAACCATGGCATATAGGATTAAATCTCATTTGATCATGGTGTATAATTCTTTTATCATGCCATTGGATTTTCTTTGCCAGCATTTTGTTGAATATCTTTGCATCAATATTCATGAGGGATATAGTCTATAATTTTATTGTATTATCTTTATCTAGTTTTCATATTAAAGAGATGCTCACACCATAAAATGAGTAAGGAATTGTGGTAGTTTGAGACTGTATGTACCCAAGAAAAGATCATTCCTTCAAGCTCATTCATTCCTTTGGGTGTGAATCTATTGTAGATGAGATCTTTGGATTAGTTTCCATTAAGAATCTTTTGATTAGATTACTTAAGTAAGGCATTGCGCAAGGTGTGTCTTAACCCTCTTACTGGAGTCCTTTATGAACAGGATGAATATGGAGAGATGGAACCCTAGAGACAGAAAGAAACACTTTGCAGTTGAGAGTAAAATTATCAGATGCCAGAAGTTAAAATCAATGGAACCAAGGAGAGAGAAAGCCATAGGAGCAGAGTGAAGGTGACAGTAGCCTAGAGAAAGCTGGAGGAAGCAAGTACCTGGAAGGAACAAGACCCAGACGAGGAAGGATAGCTCTAGCAGATGCTACCATGTTCTTTGCAATGTGAGAGAGGACATGAGGATTGCTGAAGATCAGTGTCTTGATGAAGCCTTGATTTGGAAATTTCTCAGTCTTGTAACAGTCAGCTTTTAAACTCATAAATTCCCATTGTAAAAGCCAAGCCATTTCTGTTATATTGCCTTTGCAACTTTTAGTAAACTGAAACAGGAAATAGTCCCTTCAGTTCAATTTTTGGAGGAATATGAGTAGGATTGCTATTTTTGAAAGTTTGGTGAATTTTTCCAGTGCACCCATCTGGTCCTGTGTTTTTCTTTGTTGGGAGGGTTTGATTACTGCTTTGATCTCTTTCATCATTTTTCATCATTTCTTCTTGAGTCAGTGTAGGCGGTTTATATGTTTCAAGCAATTTGTCTATTTCATCTAATTTATCTAATTTATTGGGGCACAATTATTCATAATATCCTTTTATACTCCATTTTTTTACTGTGCGGTGGAGGGTAATGTCCGTCTTTTTTTTTTTTTTTTTTTTTTTTAAACAATTTATTGAAGTATATCATTCATACATGAACATACATTAACTGTAAGTGATCAGTAAACACCATGATCTTACAAAACAAACATGAATAACATCATACAAAGATCCCACACATCACCCCCCCCACAAACATCCTGCATTGTTGTGAAACATTTGTTAACAAATCATGAAAGAGCATAGTCAAAGCATTAC
>JAQZBX010035259.1:0-24652 GCA_029593785.1 Cabassous unicinctus
TTCAACTGCCCCTCCTCACCCTGCCCCAAAAATGTCCAGTGGCCACCGGCTCCACCTCACTGTTACAATTTCTTCCATTGCCTGAATCACAATATGTCTACAACCGAACACCATCAAGTCCACTCTAGTCCACAGCTCCTCCCCCCATCCTGAGGGGACTTGGAAGGTGATGTCCACTCCACCTCCAAGTGAGAGAGGGTATCTAGCAGTTTTTATCTCCACACAGAGTATACACTTGTCAAAAGTGTAAATGGTTGGAGCAGATTCAAGTAACAGACATGACAATTTGATTGTAGCCAGCATTCTCTGAGACCCTCATGCACTATTGGTATTTGATTATCTAAGAAACCTCCCTTTTGATGTGTCGAAGTCCTTTCTTGCTGTTTCTTTGCCTTATTTTAGACCTCTGCCTCATTCCATCTTCTCACCCATATAATTAGAACATATATATTCTAAATTATATGGGTGTGAATCCCTATTTTAGACAGGATTCGTGCTATTTTACCTGGAGTCTCCACATTCTTTTGAAATTAGAGGATACAAGCAACTCTGAGACCATTTGGCGATCGTTTAACATAGCATATCAATATATCAAGCTGGATCCTTGTTTCATTCATAATTCTACATGGCTAAGAAAAAAGATTAATAAGATTGTTCATGTTATAGACATGTAAATATTCAATATTGAAGAGAAAATACAAGAGCCTGATGGTTCTGCATCTGCTCTTCTTTTGCTATTTTCTCCCAGATTAAAATTTAATTGGTTTTTATTACATTATGATTCTCCAGTTGCAGATACAATGCATCACATGGATATGGAAATAAATCTTCCTGACTATTCATGTACATTATTCTATTAATCACTTAATATTTAAGCCTAGTTCACTAGGTGTCTTTTTAAATATTACTGTGAAGGTGAACCAAAAAATGCCATGTTTAATTTGACTATGAATTCCTTTATTCTGCAATGAAAGCCTGTATTCTAGAGTGAGTATCTGTCAAAATTTCACTGGTCTAGGTTTTTCAAAGGATCCTTATAAAAGCAAACTCTGATTACATGCTGACTATCAGTCTTAATTTTAATATTGAACACTAATGGATGGAAAAAAAATAATACATGTAATATTCGTTTATATATCTGGATGTTGCTTAATCACATGGTTATCAGTTTTGAGTGTAAAAATGACTGAATCATGTTTAAAAATTATTACACTCTATAGAAGACATTCTAATGAAACTTTAGAAGAAAGCGCAAAGATAATTAGCATAAAGCGAATTATGCTGACAATGAAGATAGAAATCACTGAAGGAAGATAAGAAATTTGAAAATTAGAAGAAAAATATGCTATTGGACTGATTAAATAGAAGTCAAATAATGAACATATTATATATATATTACATGCACACATTACATACACACATCCTTATATATATTACATAAAACATATTACAACATATTACAACTAACATAATATTTGTTACTTTTTTAAAGAATTTGATCATTAGTCTCATTAAGTGGTTTATATGAGAATAGAATATTAAATTATATTTCAATGAAAATATAACTATGCAATTATATATTATAAATATTTAGTTATATTACCTTATATGATATATATACATCTTATATATGTTATATCTGTCATATGAACATTATACATATCAATAGCAATGTTCACATTTGTATTCTAAGATGAGTATAAATGGAAAAAAGTGTCACTTCTACTATGTTTCAAAGGGGAATAATAACATTCAAATATTTTTGCATTGTTAATACACAATAACATTTAGAAATTCAGATTCTGAAAAATGTAGGCCAATAAGAATTTTAAAATATTGTTATCAAATTTCACAATTCATTTGGAAGTTTCAGCATCACTATGTATTACACACATAGAAATTTAAATAGTTTGGAAGCATTGAGCATGTTTTTGGGTTTCTTGGTGTGGGTTTTAAATGAAATCAGCAAGTAAGAGAGAGGAAACGTAGACACTTCAGTCTTCAAAATTGAGATCCAAAGGTATCTGAGAAGCTAATGAATACCTAGTGCCTAGTACCTTTCAATTCAATTACATTATAAGACATTATTGAAAGTAGGAAAAGAATGATCATGTTAGTCTAAGAGGCACAATAAAACAACAAAACACAACTTTGTATTATAGCTAGTGGTCTGAAGATTATTTCCAAATCTTTCAAATATATGACACATATATATTTCATATATATTTCATATATATTTCATATATATTTCAAATATATGACAGCATAAAGCATTAGCTGAAACTCATCTTCCTGGCATTTTCATAAATATATTGGTATGATTTTTCTTTAGAAGTTAATGTAGACTTTGGCACTAAGAAGCTTAGTACAAGGTGAGTTTTATAAAATCCCTTTATTTTCCTTAGTGGAGTTAATGATATGAAGAGCCAAACAAAATAGTTTATCTTGTAGTTGTACTTCTTATATCATAACAAAGATTTTAACTTAGTGTTTTTAGCTTTTAGATAAAAAAAATTGAAGGGATTAAATTACACACAGAGAGGTATATCAAACCTCTGTATTAGATTCATATGCCAACTTGGAATGTGCAGACAGGACAAAGAGGCCCTGAAAAAATTATTTGGTTGAAGGCTCTGAATAGGTTGCAGTTTTTATCTCCTTTTAGTTCAGATTCTTTCTGTTGGGCCTTAAAAGGAATCCAGTGATTACTGTTTATAGTTGCTCTGAAATATCCTAGCTATCTAAACAACCAGGTGAGAGGGATGAACCTATGCAATCAACATTAATGTTTTTATGAAATAAAAATTACAAAATGATAATGTAACATATGTTATTATGCTCATAACTATTCTTGAGTTGTATAAGCAGGAAGATTTTAAGGTATACTCCTATTCATATAAAGTATTCTCATGGGAAAATTTAGTCTACTGACTTTTGAATGGATCTGCAATGAGGAGACAATAAATAATGTTGGAATAACAATTTTTTCTGGTTAAAACTCCTTTTAATAGTATAACTCAAAATGTCTCATCACTAAAGAATTCTGTCTTATTGGTGGTATATAAATTTGGAATAAGACACGAGTACTAGAAGCCAAAATTGGTCAGGATTGTGTTTAAACGGCTAACCACCTGAAGACTAGTATCTTAAGAGTATAGCTAAGAGTAAAACATTTATTGTATTTGATAAATTTGACATATAAAAGTTTGATTTGAGCCAGTGTTGATGAAACATACCCAATGCAGTGGATATGGAATTCAGCTATATGAGAATATAAGGTGGGCAACATTAAAATCTGATAATCCAAGAGCATCATGATCCCTGGCAACCAAGCATCTATGAGCAATATGGTAGCCATCACTTTGGCGAATGCAGAAGAGGATCTAGTGTTACAAATCACATCTGGGAAGGTCTCAGTGGGATGCCAGAAGTATAGCCAAGTGGTCTGGAATTCAAGTACCCAAACTCAGTGGATACTTATGAGAAATAGGGATCTGGATCAATCTTTAAGGAAGAGTGCACCCACTTCACCAAACAACTTTAGACACTTGTAGGATGTGACCTCTGGATATTCTTTATCCTTGTCAGGATTGGTATGGGAAACAGGTGAGACTAATGCAGGTATACCTCAGAGATATGCAGATTTGCTTCCAGACTGCTGCAATAAAGCAATCAAAATAAAGTTAGTCACATGAAATTTTTCATTTCCCAGTGCATATGAAAGTTATGTTTGTACTATAATGTAGTCTATTAAGAATGCAATAGCATTTTGTCTAAAAAATTCAATATATATACCTTAATTTAAAATACTAACAATCATCTGAGCCTTCAGTGAGTCCTAATCTTTTTGCTAGAGATTGTTCTTGCCTCAATGTTAATGACTGCTGGCTGATCAGGGGGGTGTTTGTTGAAGGTTGGGGTGGCTATGGCAATTTCTGAAAATAAGACAACAATGAAGTTTACCACATTGATTGACTCATCCTTCCATGAAAGATTTCTCTATTGCATGGGATGCTGTTTGATAGCGCTTTACCCACAGGAAAACTTATTTCAAAATTGGAGTCAATCTTCTTAAACCTTGCTACTGATTTATCACCTAAATAGATGTAATTTTTTCTGTAATATATTAAATCCTTTGTTTATAACATCTTTACCAGGAGTAGTTTCCATCTCAAGAAACCACTTTCTATGCTTATCCATAAGAAACAACTGCTCATCTTTTTAAGTTTTTTTTTTTTTTTTTTTTTTTTTTTTTTACCAGAAGGTCCCGGGGATCGAACCCAGGTCCCTCCATATGGGAGATGGACACCCAACCATTTGAGCCACATCTGTCCCCCTCTTCAAGTTTTTTCATTAGATTTCAGCAATTCAGTCACATCTTCAGTCTATAGTTCTAATTTTATTTCTCTTGCTCTTTCCACCACATCTGCTGTTACTTCCTCCAGTGAAGTCTTGAACCCCTCAAAGTCAGCCACCAGGCTTGTAATCAACTTCTTCCCTACATCTGTTAATATTGATATTTTGATATCCACCCATGAACCCCAAATGTTCTTAATGGCATTTAGAATAATGAAACCTTTCCCAAAGTTTTTCATTTTACTTTGCCCAGATCCATCAGAGGAATCACTATCTATGGCTGCTATAGCCTTATAAAATATATTTCTTCTCTGTGATTTTACCAAATGCCATTTATTGTACACATTAGATAAAATGTATGGTTAATGAACAAAAAAATAAGGTGTGTTGGGGAATATACACTAAATATAAGCTATATTACTAAATATAAGCCATAGTTAATAGTAATACTTTGATGATGCTTTTTCATAATTTGTTACAAATGTTTCACGACAATGCAAGATATGGGTGGTGGATTGATGTATGGAAACTCTGTATGATGTTATGTATTTCTTTTTAAGTTCACAATTTTACTATGTACTTATAGTGTGTGGTATGAATGATATACTTCAATAAAAATTTTTAAATGGAAAAACCGTATTTCTTAAACAATAAGACATGAAAGTCAAAATTAATTCTTGATCCATGAGCTGCAAAATGGATATTGTGTTAGCAGGCATGAAAACAACTTTAATCTTGTATATCTCCATTACAGCTCTTGGGTGACTAAGTGCATTGTCAATAAGCAGTAATATGTTGAAAAGAATCTTTTTTTCTGAGCAGTAGCTCTCAACAGTGGGCTTAAAATATTCAGTAAACCATGTTATAAATAGATATGCTGTCATCCAGGCTTTGCTATTACATTTATAGAACACAGGTAAAGTATAATTGCCATAATTATTAAGGGCCATAGGATTTTCACAATGGTAAATGAACATGGACTTCAACTCCAAGTCACCAACTGCCTTAGTCCCTGACAAGAGAGTTAGCCTGTTGTAGGAAGCTTTGAAGCCAGGCATAGACTTCTCCTCTCTAGCTACTAAAATTCTAGATGAGATCTTTCAATATTGCATATGGCTATTTCAACTACATTGGAAATCTGTTGTTTAGCATAGCCACCTTCATTTCATCAATTATCTTAGCTAGATCTTCCGGATAACTTGCTGAAGCTTCTACATCAGCACTTGTTGCTTCACCTTGCAGCTTGTTACGAGACGACTTCTTTCCTTAAACCTCATGAATCAACCTCTGCTATCTTCAAACTTTTCTTCTGCAGCTTCTCTACCTCGCTCAGTTTTCAGAGAATTGAAGAGAGTTAGGGACTTTCTCTGGATTAGGCATTGGGTTAAGGGTATGTTGTGGCTGGTTTGATCTTCTGTACAAACCACTAAAACTTTTTCCATATCAACAATAAGACTGTTTCACTTTCTTATCACTCACCTATTCACTGGAGAAGCACTTTTAATCTCCTTCTAGAATTTTTCCTTTGCATTCACAAGTTGGCTATTTGGTGCAAGAAACTTAGTTTTTTGGGGACTATTTCAGCTTTCCATATGCCTTCCTCACTAAGCTTAATCATTTCTAGCTTTTGATTTAAAATGAAAGACATATGACTCTTCCTTTCACTTGAGCACTTGGGGGCCATTGTGAGAATTTATTAATTGGCCTAATTTCAATAATGTTGTGTCTCAGGGAATAAGAAGGCTAATGAGAGAGAGAGAGAGATAGGGGAACAGCCTGTCCATGGAGCAGTCAGAACATACACAACGTTTAATGATTAATTCTGCCATCTTTTATGGGTGGAGTTTGTGGCACCCCCAAACAATTGCAATAGTAACATCAAAGACCACTGATCACATATCACCTTAATAGATACAATAATCATGAAAAAGTTTGAAATATTGCTAGAATTACCAAAATGTTACACAGAGACATGAAGTGAGCACATGCTGTCGGAAAAATGGCACTGGTAGATTTCCTTGAAGCAGGTTTGCCACAAATCTTAATTTTGTAAAAAAACACAATTATCTGTGAAGCATAATAAAGTGTAGTGCAATAAAAAGGTATGCCTGTATAACAATGAAGGAGACCAATTCCTGCAGCCATGTGGTGTTAAAAATAAATCTGGTTTTGCTTAATGGTTAAATAGTTCTGGACAGCATCTTTATCAAACTTGAGTGAATCACTCTTAGCTCATATATATTTTCTATATTTGCCATTAATATATAGGTATGTGGAATCCCTGTTTTTTACCATTACTACATTTGCTTATATTTACTTTTTTTTCCATTTTGGCTAATTTTTTAATATGATAATGGTGATATTTACCTGTATTTTGCAATTTTATTTCCATTATTTCTTGTTAAGAAACACTGTTTAGTTTAAAACTACTGACTGCAAATTTTATCCTACGATCTGAACTCAACCTGTCTTCAGCTAGCAGAGTGCAGACAATTTTAATCGTCTTTAGGTGGGTCATATACTCCCCATTTTTCCAGAGTCTCCACAATTCTCTTTCATGTTAATTCAGCTGCTTCATACATTTTATAAAGTCAGCCTGGCCCCAGAAGTCATTTACGTTTTAAAGCTCTGCATTATGTGCATGGAAAGGAATGGTGGGACTTTGTCTATTTAGAAAGAAAGATGATTTTTCATGTGTTTATATCTGAAAACCAATTTTATGTAGAGCTAAACTAAACAATGACAAATTGCATCTCTTTAAATAGAGTTATATTTCCTTCTTTTGGAATTAAGTATTAAGAAGTCCTATCTATACTTAAATAAAGTTTGTTAGATAAATTTTTCTCTCTACTATACAGCCATATTGGTTAATTAATCTTTCTCCATTTTGCCTCATGTTATCAAAGTAATTCATACTCATTTAGTGAATTTTAAAAGTGCAAAAAAGAATTGAGATGGAGGAAAATTCAGCCTTAATCTATCATATAGAGTAAACAGTGCTGAAATCATGGTATATTTGCTTCATATCTTTTACAAATCTTTTAAAATTGAGTTTATTATATGCTAAATATATATATATAAATGTATACATGAATATGTGAATTTCTATATGCCCATACCTAGCTCTATCTCTTTTTTTATTGAAAATTGATTGGAATATAGGAACAAAATGTCTTATTTTTAATAGATATTTTTCAAAATACAAGAAAATTAGACAATTATACATAATGTTAAACAAGTACATTATGGGATATTAAAAACAGTTGTTTATTTGATATAAATTTCCTTAACTTGAGTAACTCAAAGTAAAGTCAGGCATCTGTATAGTTTATATGTATTGAAGATTGTAATTGTGTAATAATATTTATTGCTGTACTTAGGGTAATTACCTAGAGTAGATACATTTCAGTAGATTATAAGTTAAATATTTATGTTAGAATATTGTTTGTCTATGTATCTGTTCCTTGAAATCACAAATCATGAGAAAAAATTAGAAATTAACTATTTCCATTCAATGAAAATGAAGTTTTTTTGCAGACTGGTTGTGATGATTAAGCTAATGTGCCAACTCGGCCAGGTAATTGTACTCAGTTGTTTGGTCAAGCAAGCACTGGGCTAATTGTAATACAAAAACATTTATGGGCTTTAGTCATCAGTGAGTTTACGACACAGATGGCTGATTACATCTGCATCAAAACCAGGGAGATTGCCGTCAGCAATCAGTAATAAGTAAATAATAAGGAATAATAAATAAGTTTTATCCAATCAGTTAAATGCCTTAAAAGGGAAAGTGATTTCAGCATTCAGAGAAAATTTCCCAGCTCATCTTTGGACAGCCAGCATCTCCTGAAAACTCATCAAGAACTTTCATTGGACTTTCATCGGAGCGCCTGGTTTGCAGCCTGCCTGCAGAACCTGGACTTGTGCATCCTCACGGTCACGTGAGAGACTCCTATAAAATCTCATACTATTTACAGATATCTTCTGTTAATTCTGTTTCCCTAGAGAACCCTGACTAATACACTGGTTAAAAGCCCTAATTTCAAATAACTGAGGGCAGACCTGGAACTAGATGTGTTAGTTTCCTAGGTGGCATATACCATGAAATCAGTTGGCTTTAACAGTGGGAATTTATTAGCTTACAGTTTGAGGCATCTTCAAGGCGATGCTTTCTTCCTGAAGACTGCCTACTGGTGGTTCTTGGCAACTCTGCCACATGGCAAGGCATCTGCTAGTCTCTCCCTTCTCTTCTGAGTCTGCTTGTTAGTTTAAAAATAAATTATTATAAAGATTTATGTATTCAGTTGTTATAAATAAACATTCTGAGGCACATCTGCTTGAGGCACAATTGCCCTGAGGTGTTTGTGATTTATTTTAGCACATTTATTTATAATAAATCCACATATGTGTTGGTAATATAAATTTATGATCTTGATTTATGAATAGTTCATGTTATCTTGCCTATTTACATGAGGTCTGGAACTTTGTCTTCTGATCCTGAATCTCCAATGCTAAAATAGGGTGTAGTACATAACAGTAGCTCAGTAAATATTTATTGAATAGATGATTTAATGTAATAGATGGAAATATAAATTATGAAAAGTTTGAAAAACAATAGAATTCCTAAAGATAAAAATGAACATATGTATACATAAAATTATTAGCTGAACCTGTCAATTTGAGATGACTATTCATTCTACTGCTATATAAAAACTGACCAAAATCATAGCATAACAACTAGGAGAATTCTACCTAGATAACATAAACCAGATGTGCTATTTGAGTTTATCCAATCTGGCTTTACTTGTATTTGGATCCTGGCAGAATACTTTCAAGTCCCAAAACTTAATTATTGTGGTGTCACATCATTAGAAGAGCTGGAAAAAGAGGCACACAGTGCTAGGAATTGGAATGGTATGCTGTCTAGATGCTCACTCTACACCCTCAATATATGAGAGCTGCATTTTTCTAGACATTTAAGAACCAGACAGAAAAACTGTTCCAGAGTCCCATTTTATTTAATTTGAATACTTTTGAAATCTCTCTGCTATTTCAAAGACATATTTTCCATCTCTCCTCTTTGTTTAGTTCCCTGATACTACCAGAAATGTTTGGAGAAAGCATGCTGGTTATTACCCAGTGATCTCTTTCTTTTTAAGTGTCTTTAGATTGATTTTGCGAAGATTTTTTCAACAGCAGTAAAAAAATATTATGCCCTTTTGTTCACAAAGAAAGCTTTTCCTATTAGTATCATATCATATTAATGGGTGACATATACAAAGACAGCCATTTTCATGTATTAAGAATTCTAGTTGTAGCCTCACATTTAGACATCAAATTCAATTTTTACTTACAAAAGCACTCAAGTTTCAAAGAGCTTAGCAAGCCAAGAATAACATTAGGATACTGCATGCAAGCATTCCAAAATCCAATAAGCATATTTAGAGCCCATTTTCTCTCCTTTTATAAGTTGCTTAAGAAATATTGATCAAAATTGACCATTCTTTTAGTACTAGAGGATGATGTTCAACATTGTGTGGCATGTGTCAACCAATTAAAAATGAACTTTAAGTTCACCTATTCTTCAGCAAATCTTCATTGTACAAGCTGCTAATATTGCAGAGTTGAATTAAAAAAGCTTGGTTCCTGTCCTCAATCTGGCAAGAGAGGTAGAAAATTAAAAACCAAACAAGCACAATAAATTAATATTTATAAATGGGATACAAAGACTTTCCTAAGGAGGTGACAATCAAGTTTGTCTTTTGTAAAGGAATTGAGTTTACACCAATGCATTTCAAGAAACATGAATTCCTTGAATATATGAGGCTTTCTTAGAGAATAGAAGATATGAAGAAGAAAAGTGACAAAACTAACCATGGGAGATTGCTGTCTCGTGTCCATACTTTCTAAGAATGGTAGTTTGAGCTCTTGGATTTAGTAAAATAAATGTCTGATTCAGCTTTTAGCTTACTAGGCATTATTCAATCTAATTAGAACTGAATTTTTATTTTTCAAAGATTAGTTACCCAGATAATGATCCTTAATTTCTTTTTCAAATAGAAAGACTTCTATTTAGAATTTTTTTCATAAAAAAACAAGATTTTTTTCACATGTTCCTGACAATGAAATAAAATTACTATAATTCAATAATGCTCAAAATAGCATGTATTTATTATTCAGATTATAATTGCTATATATTTGCAGTATGTGCATTTGTAATGCAGGTTTTTTGTCTTCATAATGGCAGTATTGTGCATGCCTGGCTACAATAATGCCTTATAAAAAATCTGTTGCCTAAATTGTAAATCATGACTATATTTGATCTATTTAGTGGTGACAGAAAAGTTCACACAGTAAAACGTGTATACTGCTTCAAATTTGCAAAAAATATGGGTAAATGTTTGTGTGTATATAATGCGCACTGGCATTTACATGAGATAGGCATATATATTTACATTTTATGTGAGATTGTATACATGAAAAAATATATTTAATTCTTAAAGCAACTCTTTGAGACAGAAAAATTGACTATTATTATAATGATAATACTTAGAACCGATATTGAATTTGGGGATTTCCAAATATCACACAGCTGGGAGAGGCAGAGAAGATTGATCTGACTTTAACAATTATTTATATTCATGTTATTACTTTCTTATGCTGAATTTATACTTGTCTAACCTAGAAATATACTTTTAGAAGGCAATGATTTGTATTTTCTGCAATGTTCACATTTGTAACACTTATAAACTTGCATTTATTGATTTCATTGTATTTAAGGATTGAGGAAGGTGGACAGTTGTTTTTTGAATTAAGCAAAAGAATAAACTAATGTATCCATCATGGGATGTAAACACCTTTCAAGGTGTGAAATCCCACTTGAACACTTCCAAATGTTCTTCATTTTCTCAAAATTTCTTCAAGTCAAGGGATTCTGTGCAATGACCTGATTTGATATGGTAAATGGTTTTGGTATTGTTGAAAGGGCATGATTTACATTTTAGTTTGACAAATATAGTTTTGATTGATTTAAAACAGACATGATGATTGAATTACAGAGCATTCTATAATGGGGACCCTACACATTCTAGGCTGGATGGAAGATGTACAGGTCATCACTGTGAACATAGGCTAGTACTGTTTATCATTGATTTCAAATGAACCTTAAAGATGCATTACATTTTGCTGTCATCTTCTCAATTATGCAAGAATCCACTCAAGTGGTGAGTTGATATTTTCGTTATTTAACAGACAGTAAAATGAAAAGGTTAACTGAAACAATGCGACCACCCAGCAGCCTTAGAGCAAACAATGTCACCTGCCAGAAAAGATGGAAGTAGCAAGTGAATCACCTAAAAGCAGATTTCTTAATGTCTGACTGATTCCGTGTTTGAATTCTCATAACTGCCTAGGGCTGAAAAGAGCCTAAAAATGATTTGTTTGTAAGCATTAAAAGGTGATACCAATAGAGATGATGGTGAAAAAAATCCGGTTGTAATAGTTTGGATAATAATGTTTTTTTTGTAAGATGGATTTGTAATTTTTAACATAATTGATAAAAAGTTGCTATTTCTTCATTTGTTTCTTTTTTACTTTTCAGGAAAAAAAATCTGCAGTGGGAGAAATAATGCTCTTTTGAGGAGTATTTGTAAATCCACTCTAACCCAGGCTTTACTGTTCAGTACAACTTTAATTTCACCTGCTCAGCAATACTGTTTATCTCTTCTAGCCAGGCAAGTTGCCCTGATACTTGCCCATTAAAAATGTTCTGTTCTTCTACAGGAAAGCCTTTTCTGATGCATCACTGCAAAATGCTTCCAGACCTTCAAGCCTCACTCCACCTCTCACATGCCCTACTGTGATATTTCCCATGTAACACAGAAATGATAATGATTTTATCACTTAGAGACTTATCTTTTATATGAAATATTCTCTGTGTCTAGGTGAGGTTTCTTAACTTAAAATTCACATCTATTTTTCCAATATAAAATGGTATCTTTTCTTCCTTTTATGGCTCTGAAGAGAATTCAAGTGAATATATTAACAGTTAAACACCCTTAAAGTGACAGAGTTGCCACTGGATAGGGAATACTACTTGGATATGTTGGTTTGACTATATTTATATGGAATTATTTTATAATTATATTTAATGTTTATTGAATCATCTTCTTGTGCCAGATACTGCAAAATATTATCACACAACACTCTTTTATTATGCCTATTATAAAAATGAACAAATGAATGCTTAAGCAAAACACTCTCTAAGGTTTTAGAGTTGTACCAGTGTGGTTAGGCTGATAATACCAAATTGACAATGATGTTAAGCACCAGATCTCTCATACGTTGGCAGTGGGAGTATAAAATAGTGAAACTACTTTGGAAAACTGTTCGGTTTTACCTGCTGGGTCTGAACATACGCATACTCTATGAGTCAAAAATATCATACCTAGGGATAAACCCAAGAGAAATGCTTTCACACATGCAACAAGAAACATTGTCTCTATTATAATGAATGCTTTGAAAAAAGGTCAGTTGGGCGGTCTCTGGATTCCAGTCTGTCCTCAGCTTCCTTGAACATTTATAAAAGCAGTAGGCAATGTCACAAGAGATGCATCAGAAACAGGGAGCTCCATGTGATTGGAAGCATTGGGCTTGTATATTCATTTAAGGAGAGAAATTTGGTATATATTGGTACCCATAAATGATAAAAAATGTTTAAAAAGTCAAAAAATAGGAGCATGTAACATAATATCTTTCCCAGTTTTGTATGTGTGATTGATCATCTATCTGAGCTAGCAGAGAATTAACTAATTTCTAAGGAGAAATGTCAGATAATCATGAATCAAACTTTTTGCCATAATGAATTGAATGGTGGCCCCCAAAACATATGTCCATGTCCTATTCCCTGAAACCTGTGAATGTGACATTTTTTGGAGAAATGTTCTTTGTAGATATAATTAAGGATCTTGAGATAGATTATTTTTGATTATTCAGATGGGCCCTCAAAAAAATCAGAAGTGTCTTTATAAAAACCGAAGGAGAAGGCTATTTGAGACAGAGGAAGGAGAAAGTCATCAGAAGACCAAGGGAGAGTGGAGTGATACAGACACAAGAAATGCCCACAGGTGCCAGAAACTGGAATAGGCAACTAATAATCCTCTTCTAGATCCTAAAAAGGGAGTGTGGTCCTGCCTTCATATTGGACTTCTGGCCTCAGAACTGTGAGACTGTCATTGAGCATTTTGTTGAAACAATTTGTTAAAACAAGAAATTCCTGTTCTTTTAAACTACCCAATTTGTAGTAATTTGCTACATCAACCCTAGGAAACAAATATGCCATTAATGAAATTTTTTGATTTCATAAAAATAACTTACAAAAATCACATTTATTTGGTCCACTTTGATGAATTCCAAATCAAAGAATAAGTTTTATTATAACAAGTACCTGTGTTTTTTAACATAATTTTTTTAATAAAGGACTTAATACTTTGGATGACATGACCTGAATTCTAATGTGATGTAATGTGATGTGATGTGATGTAATGTAATGTAATGTAATGTTGCTTTGATAATATATCCGTTCTATGCTTTGTTTTCTGTCTGTGTTTATTGAACTGCAACAAGAAGTGAGCATGTATTCAATACTTTTTCTCTCTTTTCCCTCCCAAGAGCCTTGGATAATGTTGCAAATGCATTGTTTATAGAACATTACCCCTTGGTCCACAGGTGACGTACATAACCTAATTCAAATGCATCAAAATAGTTTACCTTTGATCTAATAAGCCTAAAAAGAATAATTCTTCAGAGCTTTTGATAGAAATTCTAGGATGTATGTCCTCTCTTTTCCTCTGGACAATGTTTTGTGCACCTTTAAGGCTTAGAAATGCTGTAGTTATTTTGCTACCATAGTGAAGCCAGTCTGAAGATGAATCCACTTATGAGGACAGAGACAAGATAATCACACACACACATACACCCTATTCCCAGGACCTTGCAAACTGAATATGAAACCTATTGTAGCTCTAGATAGGTGGGGCAATGATTTCAGTTATGTTATGCTGGCAAGAATTCCCCTCCATTTTTTTTTTTTAATTTGAATTGGCATTTCTGTTATTTTCAATTAAAAGTATATAACATATACTATTTGGTCCCAGGAATGGGGTTTCACAAGTAGCAGGCCCTAAAATATTGGATTGGCTGAATTGTATTAGGATATTATAGATAAGATATTGAAGATATTTTTTATTTAATTACTCAACAGATGGTTAAACTCTTGCTCTTTTACTGCAGACTTCAGACTATGAGCCTATAGGGACTGACATGGTCCCTGAGCCTTGCAAAGTATGTGAGTTTGAGAGGTATTTTAAATTTATACTGAATGATAAAATGTTTCCGTTTCTGATCTCATATGAATCAGATACGTCCTGTGCTTTCTTGATGCTTTTTAGCCAACGTTCTGTTTAATTGTTCAGCTTTCCTGTAGGGATTTGCTCCAATGCTTCCTTTTCTGAACCATGATCACTCCTGTTAAAAGCATCCTTGGGGCCCATCCTCAACTCATTTAGCACCTCCCCTGGTACTGATCAGAGCATTGAGCCCACAGTGACTTCAAAAGTGGCTCTGCGCTTGGATCCTCTCAGAGGGGTGCCAAAGACACACTGAGAATTTGGCCCTCAGTTCCCATTACAATCCTCTGAATTTCAGTTGGCAGAAGATGAGACACTAATGTTTACCTAGATTATATTTAAGTAAGAACTCTGTGAAGTACTTGAAAGAAAACTAGGAAAACAAAACCTGGGGAAGAACTTTTTATTCTACTATTCACATACATGAGATCTGGATATATATCATGAAGACTGTTAATATATTGAGCCTAATTTTCTTTCTCTGTCAGAAGGACAGCAGATTAGCATAAAAGAGTGCCTCATGCAAAGCCTGGCATGACTTCTTGTAGACTATGAATCAAGTTATTTTACCAAATGAACAATCGCCAGCATTGGGCACAGCTTCAACTCCTGCATGGTGAGCAGGAGTTGGTTGTGCTGCGTACACACCTTGCCCTTCTCTTCACTGGTCTTCTCCCAAGTGCATGGCCATAGATTATGCCCAGGATGGAGAAGAGAACACAGGAAGCTTTGGGGAATTGTTAAATGTGGAAAACATTCTTCTTTTCCCATACTTAAAAAAAATTTAAATTTATTTAAAGGAACTTTAGATTATATAAATATTATATAAAAAATATAGGGGATTCCCACATGCTGCACTCCTTTCCCCTCCCACACTCTCAAACATTAACAACATCCTTCATTGGTGTAGTTCATTTGCTACCATTGATGAACATATATTGAAGCATTGTCACTAACCATGAATTATAGGTTATGTTATAATTTACAATGAGTCCCATGCAATTTTGTAAGTTATGACAAAATATATAATGGCTTGTATCCATCATTGCATCGTCATGCAGGACAATTCCAATGTCCTGAAAATGCCTCCATATTACACCTATTTTTCCCTCTCTCTGCCCTCAAAATTTCCAGTGGCCACTGCCCCCACATCTATGATAAAAGTTCTTCCATTGCTAGAATAATAATGTCTATAGCAGAATAATAGCAAGTCTACTTTAGTCCATTGTTCATTCCTCAATCTTGAGGATTTGGGAATGGTGATGAGCATTTTGTCTCAAATTGGGAGGGGGCTTAGATCCCATAGGGCAGATGGATGGAACTCTCTTGCTTCCAGTTGCAGACTCTCTCTGTTCCTTGGGATGGGCATTGTCCATAATCATCACCTTGTTATTTGTCCTGGGTGAGTCCAATGAACTGGAGAGTAACTGTTGCAACTCTACTGAGATTCAGGGACCAACCGGCACATGGACAGCCCAAAAATTTAAGTCTCTTGGACATATACCTATCAATTCTAGTACTAACTATAGGTTCAAATAGAAGGGGCAGAAAAGTCATGTGTAGGGAAACTACAACTGATTCCAACTCTGTCACACTGGGGAGCATAAATTCCAAAGAAGGGCCCACTGGCAGGCTGCCACACTCCTGAGCTGTCTGGCCTGCCAATAGTGTCTGGATGTCTCTAGAACCCTCAGGAGCACCACTATTTGAGGCAATATTTACTGTGGCAGTCAATGAGATCCTGCTGAGACATTCATAAGCGTAACCTCTGGAATGACCTCCCAACGCACTTTGAAGTCTCTTAGCCATAAAAACTCATTTGTCTTTACCCTTTTCCCCTTTTGGTCAAGGTCTTTTTCCAGTTGCATTGATAGTTGGTGCTTAGTTGTAATCCCTCGGTGCCAAGGAGGCTTATTCCTGGGAATCATGTCCCATGCCAGGGGGAAGGTAGTGCATTTATATGGTGAGTTTGGCTTAGAGAGAGGACACATTTGAGCAATGAAGAGGCCCTCAGGAGGTAACTCTTAGGCAACATATAATACTAGGCTAAGTTTCAATTTCAAAAGAAAAGTTTCAAAAGTACAATCATCCATATCATGGGCTTGGTGCGGTGGTCTGTGTTCCTTTACTTGGCACCACCCCTGTATTTGGGGGAATTCTAGTTGTCCCATTAGAAAATGTAGCAGAACTCCCCAGGATGAGAATTCAATATTCTTTTGGTTATTGTGTGGATCTTCACTCACTGTGACAATGCCATGAACACTTGAACACATTCATATGCCTTAGAGGTGTGCTCCAGATGACCCCTCTCTCATGCATCCTCCCATCACCAACACCCCATATCAATGTTCCTTCCCTTCCAAAGTTGTGACCTTTCTGTGATCCAAAACCTCTCTAATGATGGATCCAAGAAAGTAACCAAATAAATATAATAAGAAAATATAATAATAATGATAGTTTTTAAAATAACATATAAAATACAAAACAAACTTTAAAAGTTAAAAAATTAAAAAATTTTAAGTAAAAAACTTTTTTAACAATAGGTCTTTCATTGCTATAAGATCTGCTGTCTTGTACATATACTGACCTCATGAATATAATTAGGAAGGTGAATTAACATACTTCTGAGATTGGATTCTTTATTTAGATAAAAGCTCATAATAGGAGTTCTTGATCATTGTGTTAAGATTAAAGATAATGTAATTTAAGCTAGGAACACTCTCCCCAGTAAAATGTACATATGCACATATTCATTTCTGTTGCCATACTAGTTTGGAGTGTTTGCAAATACTGCAAAGTAAATACATTTAAGTTTAGAAGTATTAATTTAAAGCATAAATTTTATACCTCTACATGCATTTCAGAATTAAGGACTGGAAAAAAATCCCCAACTGTGAGCCTGCACCTGCCACTTCTTTTCTCTATAACAGAGCAGTGTGCTTATTGTATAATGGTTTCCTGCCAGGCTCTTCAGCTCGTTGATGAGGGCTGTGATTTGTGAGGCCAGACCAGTTAGCTTCATATCGTTAAGAAAGTCGGTATACTAAGGCCTTGATCTGCAGCTCTGAGTCATAGGCAAAGTGCAAGAATGTGAGCAAAAATCAACAGTGGATGGCTATTCAGAGGGCAAACATGCTACTAGAAAATCAGTTCAATAATAATGGTGAGTAAAAGTAAGTCCAGCACTCTGTCTGCAATTGACTGTCTTTTGTTCTTGACAGTGTCTGATCAACTGTCTGGCTGAAAAAGCTGAACCAAATTGATATAAGCATATGCCTTGTCTTTATTTATGATATTTATCTTCAGTGCAGAAATATTAATAAGTTTTTAATGAGGTTCTTACATAGATGATTCTAAGAATGTTAAATAAACTATATTTTCTACACTGTACTCACTTTCTAAAATCTAAAAAAAAACTGTATTTTAATACATATTTGGTATAAAGCATTTGGCTATGGACCTGAATTTTCATTTCTCTATACGAAAAATAGTGCATGGATATATATCAGGATATGACTGAATAAATGGAAAAATTCAAACTGAATTATATATCTAAATTTTAAAAATAATTTTAAGAAAATTATTTCACTTACCTTTATCTTCTCTTTTCTAGACACAAGAAATAACCAAGTAGGTATCATTACCTATTTAAGATGAGTTGCTTTATGTATCCTTGAAGATAGTCCCTTGAGGATTCATGTCCACTGGTAGCCAGAAATTGTAGGGAAATTGTCAGATTTGTAGTCATAAAATCCCATGTTTTTACCTAAGTCACATAAATTTTATGAAACTTACTATTCACATTTGGAAAACTAAAAAGGGATAATATGTAAGTCATGAATTATTGAAGGAATTAAGGTAAGTCAAATTATATAAAGCATGTAAAATGCTTAGGACATTTTTATCTTCTATAACCTTTTATAGCTATTTCAGGAGAAGAGTAGAAGACATAAAAAAGTAGTATCTGTAAAATGCTTGTAATTATTTTTAAAAGATATTTTTATTAATAATTAAGAGAGAGTAGATTGGAACCCTTGTTCTCCACTGTAGTAGTAGTAATAGTAAAACGTGTACCAAGTTCTTACTGTTTTCTAGGTACTATTCTAAGTAATGTATATATGTAAAGTGGCTAAATCTTCCTAGACCCTATGACATAAATACTATGTCATCCCATTACTTCATCAGAGATAAGAAAACTAAAGAACCCAGAGGTTAAGTTATAATCCAAGGTCATGTTAGTAGTAAATGGCAGAGCCATGATGTGAAACCTGAGATTCTGGATTCATGTGATAACTATTATGCTACAATGCCTACAACCTAAAGTCGAGCATATATAGAAATATTTTACCGTGACAAAAGTAAAGCATAGATGAAAACAATCCCTTATTGGCAAAAAGTTCCTCAAGAAGAACAATGTTTGCATTTTGTTTAACGGATGGTGACTGTAAGAGTGGGGAGAACTCATTATTAGTCCATGGAAAGAAGATCAAAGTTAGTAACTTTGCTGTATAGACCCAAACTGAATTTCTGATGCTTGTAGATAAAAATCTCATTTCATATGTCATTAATTTGGTTTTTACATATAATCTTTCTAAAGCTCAAATATCAAAATTTATCTTCTTTTGTAATTGGTAATAGCTTTCTACGTTAAAATTCTGCATTTGTTATCAAATATCTCTTTGAACTTGAGGAAATTACTTGGCTGTTTTGTATATCTTAATGTCATAATAATTAGTGATAGAGTCATGGTTTGAAGTCTGTGGTGTGGATTTCAGGAAAAAAAGTTGTAAATTATTCAAAAGATAAAGCATACCTAAAATTTAGAATGCCTAATTGTCTTATTATCATTGTGTCTCTGCATAGAATGAGCTGAAAAAGATTCAGCAAACTTGTGTCATTACTTTTAAAATACTGAGCAGCATGCTGTGATCACCAGACAGTGTTGCCTGTATTTCCCAGAGCATCCAAACAATTATACGCAGATTTTGATCATGAAACCTCTCCTGATTTAAAATACATACCAAAATATTGTTCCATTACATGAATTCCCTCTTCCTTAAAGTGTTCCTCATATGTCATTCCATTCCTTTCAATGTTTGCCGTGCTATCTTTTCTTTTATTCCCCAGCTGTTATTTAGTTCTTAGTTCTGTCAGCTGGATTGTTTGTGTTATTGGAAGTCAATTAAAATCAATGATGAAAAATAAATTAAAGTGCAAATGTCAGAGCAGCAATTAATGAACAAAACTCCAAACTAACTGCAAGCAGTCTATAAGACACCAAGAAGGTTGGACATTGTCACAGATAATGTCTCTGCCTTGTGCGAAGGGCTAAGAGTTTATTCAGTGAATTTGACATTACCTTTTGGTTCTAATTAGACTTTTGAATATAAAATTCAGAAATCATTTTTACAAAGATAGACAAGGTGATTTCAAGTTATTGAAATTTAGTGCAGGAGGGCTCGTAAAGTAAAGCCAAACAATAAGAGTAAAACTCTGCAATTGACAGATGTGTGTAGCTTTGGTTTTGATATTATTTTAATAGGACTTCTGTGGCAAAATTATACAATTTTTTTTTACTTTAGATTTCATATGTTTTTATCCTATCACATAAAAACAAAATATAAATTCCAATTTTCTGTAACAATGATGCTTGTTTTAAAAAGTTTTAGTGACTCATTTCTTGAAAAATCATAAAATGTAAATAACAGTATTTCAATATTTTGACAATTACATGCTTGTTATTTTACTAAACAGATAATTTCAGATTCCTCTATATGTTTGGGTAGGTGCCTGTGTTTAAAAATAATTATAAAAGTTCAAATGAGTCAAGTTTTTTAGTTTCTCAATACAGTAGCCACTAACCACATGTAGCTGTTTAAATTTGTACTTAAGTTAATCAAAATAAGTTTTTTTTTTTTTTTTTTTTAATTCAGTTCCTTAAAAACAACATCCGTATTTCAAGCACTCAGTACTCACATGTAGCTAGAGCTTACTGTATTGGGCTGCACAGATGCAGAACATTTCCCTCATGGCAAAAGGTTTATGAGACAGCATTGTTTTTATTAATTTTTATTTTTAATTTTTTGACGTACCGTGGGCCTGGGATTGAACCCAGGACCTCATATGTGGGAAACCGGCACTCAACTCCTGAGCCACATCAGCTTCCTGAGTTGGTTTTTTCATTTGTTTTGCTTGTTTTTATTATTTATTTATTTATTTTTTTTTCAAGAGGCACCAAAAATCGAACCTGGGACTTCCCATGTGGGAGTGGGAGCTCAACCGCTTGAGCCACATCTGCTCCCTGAGACAGCATTGTTTTAAGTGGATGCTCAGCTAATGGAAAAAGGAAACTGAATTTAATAATTCATACCAGAAGTGAATGACGTAGATAAATGTATTAAAGCAAACTATTTGGCTTATATAAGTCTATATTTTAACAGCATATATATATTTTGCTTAATGTTTGCAGTCTTTACCCCAACAACATGGTCATTTTAATAAGACAACAAAAATTTAGAAGTTAACCTAAATGTTTCTGTCTTGACCTCAATACTATAAATTTATTTATAATTTTCTATTAACCTTATTAATAATAATTGTATTTTGAAATTTTGATTTTACTCTCCACACTAATAAAATTCAGTAGAGATGAATCAAGCAATAAACATGCAATTTTTTTTGGCATATACTCTCTTAAGAGTATGACATCCTATTATCTGTGGCTGAGGGGACATTTAACAAAAGACTGAACAAAGCTGTGTTTCTCTAAAAGCATATAATCTAATTAAAGATACACCATGTATGCAAAATTTATAAGGTGAGTATTTAATTGTAGGGCTTTTGATGAGATAATAATGTTTGAAAGTCACAGAAGGCTTAGGGGAAAAAGTGGGGTTTTAGACAAGTCCTGATAATAGAAGATAATAAAAGCACCTATGGCCAAGTCATCAAAACAATACATTGACTAGTCAGTGTTTTAATATATATAATTAAAAGTAAACAAATAGGAAGGGATTGTGGGAAGATGACATTGGACTCAATAAGCAGGGCTCAACTCTCTCACTGAAACAATGGAGAAAGAGCCAAAAGCTGTCCAAGGGACCTGCTTTGGGTGTCAGCAGACCAGGACAGTGCTACAAAATTCCCAGAAGGGTGAGGGACAGAGAGACAAAGAACCTGAAACAACAAACGTAAAATACCAATCCCCTGCAGTAGCCTGGAAGGGTTCTGCTCCCCCACATCAGAATATTAAGCTAGGGTAATACTCCTGGCTCACTGATTTTGACTGAGAGGGGAACGGACATCTTCCTCCCTGTCAGCTGTTACAACGGAAAAGGGAGTGAGAGTCAGGAAGCTTTTCTGCAGTGAATTAAGTCAGAAGAGCCCTCTTTAAATCTTAGTTCTGGGCAGAAAAGGAAACTGAAACACCTTCATGGAACAGAGTGCCAACAAGGGCCATTTGCTGGACAGTCTGGAAATTGCATGGAAAAAGCCTGCTTTTGGTTTTCTCTGTATCCTAACTCCTGGGAGAAAATCTGTGCCCCATTAGTGAGTCCATGGATTAATATTTATAACTTAAGCTGGCAATTTTAAAGACTTATCAAAATAAGTCTTTTGAACAAATATCAAAAAAAAGCTGCCAAAAAAAAAAAATAGGTGAGAGAAATTGGCCATCAGAGTAAATTCACCAACATATTCAGATGCCTAGACATCAGCAAAAATATACAAGCCTTACTAGGAAACAGGAAGAGATGACCCAGCGAAAGGAACAAACCAAATGTCCTGAAGAGCTACAGGACTTAAGGCAATTAATCTGTAATAATAGCACAACCCTCCCAAATCAATTCAAAGAATTTAAAGAAAATATGACTAAAGAGATAAACGATATTAAGAAGACACTGGGTGAGCATAAAGAACAATTTGGAACCCTGCAAAGAAAAGTAACAGAGTATGGGAATGAAAAATGATGGATGAGATTAAAATACATTAGAGACACATAAGAGCAGATTTGACCTGCTCAAAGACAGAATTCGTGATTTTTAGATGGGGACATATGAACTGGAAGAAAGAGGAGAACAGAAAGAGAAGAGAAAGGAAAAAATGCAACAGGGTCTCAGGGAATTGAATGACAACATGAAATACACAAACATACACTTTATAGGTGTCCCTGAAGGAGATGAGAATGGAAAAGGGGCAGAAAGAATATTTGAGGATATAATGACCAAAAACTTCCCAACTTTTATGAAAGACATAAATATCAATATCCAAGAAGGACAACAAACCCCACACAGACTAAATCTAAATATACCTACCTGGGACACCTACTATTCAGAATGACCAATATCAGAGATAAAGAGAGAATTCTGAAAGCAACAAGAAAAAAGCAAAGCTTTACATACAAGGGAAACTCGATAAGATTAAGTGCTGACTTTCCATCAGAAATCATGAAGGCAAGAAGAAAGTGGTAAAATGTATTTAAGGTATTGAAAGGAAAAACTGCAAACCAAGAATTATATATCCAGCAAAACTGCCCTTCAAAAATGAGGATGAGTTCAAAGTCTTCAAAGACAAACAAAAACTGGTAGAATAGGTTACCAAAAGACCAGAATTGCAAGAGATACAAATGGGAGTGCTGCAGCCTGAAAGGAAAACTCAAAAGTGAGGTATTACAGAAGATTGCAGAAACGAAGTTTATTAAGAAGGGTAAATTAAATGGTAAAAAGACGGACAATAGAACGATATGACAATAGAAAGCCAAAGGACAAAACGGATGGTGTAAGTAATGCCTTTACAATAGTAATATTGAGTGTTAATGGCTTGAATTCCCCAAGCAAATACAGAGACTGATAGAATGGACAAATATATATATATATAAGCCATCTATATGTTGTATACAAGAGACCCACCTCAGATGTAGAGACACAACCAGGATAAAAGTGAAATGTTGGAAAAAGATATACCATGCAAATAGTAACAAAAAAAGAGCTGGAGTAGCAACACTAATATTGAACAAAATAGACTTCAAATGCAAAACTGTTATAAAGAATGAAGAAGGTCACTAGATATTAATAAAAAGGGCAATTAAGCAAGAAGAAATAACTATATTAAATATTTATACAACTAATTTGAGTGCCCCAAGATACATGAGGCACACACTGGGAAAACTGAAGAGAGAAATAGATGTTTCTACAATAATAGTTGGAGACTTCAATACACCACTCTCAGTATTGGACAGAACATCTGATAGAGGATAAATAAACAGAGAACTTGAATAATATGATAAATGAACTAGACCTAAAAGATATCTATAGAGCATTGCATCCCCAAAGAGCAAGATATACATTCTTTTCAAGTGCTCATGGATCCTTCTCAAAGATAGACCATATGTTGGGTCACAAGACAAGTCTCAATAAATTTAAGAAGACTGAAATTATACAAAACATTTCTCTGATCATAATGGAATGATGCTGGAAATCAATAATGGATGAAAAAGTGAAAATTCATAAATATATGGGGATTAAACAACACACTCAAATCAGTGGGTCAAAGAAGAAATTGCAAGAGAACTCAGCAAATATCTTGAGATGAATGAAAATGAGATGGATAAGTTCCTAGAAACACATGAACCACCTACACTGACACTAGAAGAAATAGAAGACCTCAACAAACAATCGCAAACCAATGAAGAGATTGAAACAGTCATTAAAAGCCTCTCAAAGATGAAAAGCCCAGGACCAGATGGCTTCACAGATGAATTCTACCAATTATTCAAAGGAGATTTAATACTGATCTTGTTCAAGATCTTCCAAAATATTGAATAGGAAAGAATGCCACCAAACTCAATCTATGAAGCCAACATCACCCTAATACGAAGCCAGATAAAGATAATA